>CM069452.1:62280937-62443933 GCA_035610835.1 Ophiura sarsii
TTTCAAACTTGTTGACCCAGTGGCGTAGCTAGGATTTTTTTCAGGGGGGCAAGATTTCTAAAATTTTCGTAAAAGGTTGCCCAATTTTTTTTTCTAGTGACTTACCTCGTGAAACGTAAGTGAGGGGGGGGGGACGGGGGGTGGGGTGAATAAATGTACTACATGTACAATTTTGCCTTCTATTTGGCTAATAACCTCGGTCTTTTTTCTCATTTTTTTCCTATTTCCTTTTTTTCTCACCCCCTTTTTTTTTTTAGGGTGGTGGGGGGCTGGGGGCAAAACAAAGGTGTGAAATTGAAAGAATTCAGAAAAGGGCATGGTAAAACCCAAAACAATAGTACTTTTCATGTGCAATGTTGTTTGAGAGGTGGTGCTTGTGAGTTTGTGTATGAGTGCATGCTTAGTGATACATGTGTTGTCAAATTGTGTGGTAAAGGGGGTTTATGTGTGACTTTTTTTGTCAATCTTTTGTACAATTCATTTTTACTGCCCAGTATACATGTATTGAGATTTGATGTACTGTTGGTAGGTGGGCTTGTGAATTTGTGTATGAGTGCACAGTCAGATGCCAACGTTGAGCGAGTCTATTGTATACAAAGAGATTTTGTTTTCCCTTGAAAAGAGGATGTCGATCTCGTGCAATTCAATATGCCAAAATGTCAGCCTTATACAATGACAACATTAAGGCATTTAAATGTGGTTCAACGCCATGTGACTAGGGGGATTTTCAGTAAGGGGAGCAATAAAATATTAATCCATTATTTTTACATGCTAAAGTCATGTTTGCAAGTACGTTTCTGCTTGAAAATGCCTTCTTCTGAAGAAGATTCTTTTGTCATTACTGAAAAAAATATGGTATATTTCCCGTGGCCCTGACCCCTGTCCTCATTAAAGCTTTACATTAATAACCTTTCACGATCATCAATTTATTGCTCTTTACATTGAATCTAAACCCATCTTGCACTGACACCGTTTTCACATTTAAAATACAATTTAGAAACTGGGTTCAATTTGGCTAAAATTTCGTCGAATACTCAATAGGTTCATTATTATAGAGAACACATAGACACGTCAGTAAGTAGTTATGGCCGAGCGGTTACGAATATGGACTAGTAATCTAAAGATTCTCCCCTCCTCGGTTCGAATCCTGCTGAATACCTTTTGTTAGAAAAAACGATTTAGTCTCTGTGTGTTGGAAAATGGCGTATATTTTTTACCGTAGGTGAATAAAGTCGTGGCCCTGACCCCTGTCCAAAAATGTATTACAAATAACATATTTAATACGTTAGGAACATTCCTTAGGCATAAACATTATGTTTCCTATCCCTTAACACTTTTGGACCGGTGACTTTGACATTTTGTCGGTAATAAATCATCTAAGATTTTGTCAACCGCTGACTATGTGGTCCATTTTCAAGGTTATGAAGGTTATATAGTTTATGCCCTTGGTGCATAATTATGTACTTTGCCGTCTTTTAATTAGAACACATTGTGGGAAATAGACACATCCTTTCATGATTTATTACCGGCGAAATGTAAAATCACCGGTCAAAAGTGTTAAGGGAGTGGGAACATAATCGGCCGAGTGCACCAATGACGGGTAGCTGAAGAATAGCGCTACCTCGCTAGTAACTGAGGCGTAACCCAAAATTTTGAGAGCGCCAATGCGGGGTAAGCTACTAGGCTAGTAACTGGCGGGTAATTTACGCTAAATGTTATACCTGGCCGGACCCAGAGTAAGTTGGGGCATAACGTTTTATGCCACAAGTCAGTCGATTTCTAGCAGTAGCGTAAAATTTGTTGTGAACATTGGAGGGGATAATTCGCTGATGCTGAAAGACCAACTTCGCTTGTTTGCATGCCCAGGGGATGTATATTTGAAGTGGAATGTGACCCCTCATAAGCTGAAATATTTTATATTTTGAAAATCCATTCATGCAATTTGGGGATTTTTTCTTTAGTCAAAATTTAGATCAACTCCTTTTGCCCATTCAAACACTAAACACTTGGGTCATATTTTGACCAAAATGTACTATTTGTCCAAGGATCTTAAATAATGACTAAATAAATAAATAAATAAACTTATTATTGTTTTATTAATCAAAACTGAAGTTTCAACATTATTGTGAGTGGAAGGGTAAAACTAGAAGAACGAAAAAAAGAAAGCATATCTTGCCGTGCGTTATCTGGGGATCGAACCGGGGTCCCTAGCGGTTAACAAGCGCAGGACAAGGTATCCACGCCACGGAACTATCTGTGTTACGAGATGTGTTATAATTGTATATAATTGTTTGCATCGGGTGCTTGTGTTTGTCATTAAAATTGTGCTTTTTGGTGCAATATTTGTGTGTGCCCCTCGCCCAAAATATGTTTGTAATGTCTTGATAGTCCTTATTTTTGAAAAAGCGTTTGAACAAATTCGAAATTTTTGGCCAAAGAAATACCGTCATTTTTTTGTTCGGAACGCAGGTCACTCAACGTGATTATTATGTTAATTATGTACACTCACCTATGACCTAGCGAGTGACGACACATTTTAAATATTACGGAGGACCACTCACGTCAGTATTATACAATAAACTATAGGTTAACACTTTGCATATGCGACAATTTATTTTGTAAGGGGACGATGCTGATTAATGTGGATATTTACCTCGCTAGTTGCTATTCTGATGTTACTCGCCAGTTATGCTCTAAGAATTACATCGTTAGTAAGTTATGCTACAGTTAGAGCATAACTACTAGGGAGGTAGCTTACCTTCCTATTAAGTTACCCGTCATTGGTGCACTCGGCCGAATGAGTTTTTGCTATGACGTCTAAAAATCATCAAAAATACGATGTTTACGATCGCATTGAAAATGCATCTTTATCGACTCAAAAATCGTAACAAAAATTTGTTTTTTATTAAATCGGAAATGACATCTTACATAAATAGGACTTCCCCTTCAAAATGAGCCTAAGATGATCAAAATTGATGGAGGCAATCATTCACAAACACACGAGTTGTAAATGACCCGATTTCTATTTTTTTAAATTTTAAATCTCACTTTACTGGCGGGCCGGGGCGAACAAAATAGACGGTATTTTCATGCCTTGACTTCTGACTGTGCATGCTTAGTGGATACATGTGTTGTCGAATTGTGTGGTATAGGGGGTTTATGTTTATGTGCAGAGGGGTGAGTGTACACTTGTGGTGTGAGGATGTTTGTTTCATTTGCTTGTAAATGTGTGTGTTTGGATTCTTAAATTATTTTTGTGTGGGGATTTGCAATCATAATTATGTATTTTATATGTTATCGCTGTTTTAACATGTATTTATATGTATTTTTGATGATAATATTATATGTTTTTATATTGTGAAAAATGCGCAATTTGGCCTTTGGCCACGATGTTATTTTATAATAAATTGAGTTGAATTGAATTGATGGTGACTCTTTATTTTCATTTGTTCTACCATGCAACATCTTCAACAGCTTTTAGACCTTGTAAGTATGTTAGTTAAATGTACTGCCACCTTTTGTGTAGAGAACGCTTTTAACCCCTCCTTTAACGCGATGAACCCATATGATTTAAGTTACCATGCAACCAGGGGTATGCCACTCAACCAGGGGTATGCCACTCAACCAGGGGTATGCCACTCAGCTTGCCGATCGGGTCCACTTTTAAATTGAACTTAGTCAGCATAGAATTGGTACCGCTATACTGATAAGGCGTGATTGTAGCAGGGTTGTAGCAGACGATGGTAGACACGAACGGTCGTTAATTTTGAATTTCCATTACTTTCAATGTAACAATGGATTTTGCCCGGGATTTTGATTATATGACCCTATAAAATTCATCACACGTTGGAACTAAATTATTTCATCCAAAAACCGCTGGAGTTGGATAACCAACTCCAGTGTCAGTATCATTTTTTGACAGCAAGCTGTGTGTAAATCTACGCGTGCACAGCGCCACCAATTCTATGCTGACTAACACGCCGGTCACCGACGCATTCCAGACGATTATCATAATTTATTCAAATATTCAAAAGGACCGTTTTCGCTACGTACGTTAGTATACGACTTTCCTATCCCAAAATTAATAGTATCCCTGATGCAACCCTGTTTAACACATAGAATTAAATATGTTTAAATTCACCGCTATTGTTGTTGGTGACTAAGGACTTATTGAACCCAATTATTCCATTGCATTGTTAACATAATTATTTGAATCATCCTTCAAAATTTAAACGATTACAACAAACACGTGACTCTCTATTTTCATTTGTCTTACATGCAACACCTCAACATATTTTATCAATCAATCAATCAATCAATCAATCAATCAATCAATCAATCAATCAATCAATCAATCAATCAATCAATCAATCAATCAATCAATCAATCAATCAATCAATCAATCAATCAATCAATCAATCAATCAATCAATCAATCAATCAATCAATCAATCAATCAATCAATCAATCAATCAATCAAAAGAAAAAGGAGAAAAAGGTATAATGTAACAAGTATTCTCCCAACATTCTCTATGCAACATTCTCTATTTTAATAATGTCAAGCTTTAGCAAGCTTATCCGTTACAAGTAGGCATATTAATGAACACATAGCATGCCAAAGCTCATAATGTTTTATACAAGCAATGTTCTTAGAATATGACATAAGTGAAAAATAATGTATCGCATAATTTAATGTAATTCTCATATACATCAATGTTAGGATTTTAGAAGTTTTTGAATTACTCGAAATAGTAGGCATATGTTAGAAAATTTATCCGCTAGCAGTGCATTCGTGCTTGATAACGTCTCTCACTAGCAGCCTTGTCAACGTGCATTGATGAAAGGCGTTAAGCAATTATCAAGTAAGAATGCACTGTAGCTAATTTCGCTCTATATTTTCATTTCATTTACCGTGCAACTCCGTCAATTCTTTTTGTAGTACGCATACGTATGTATCTAAAATCTAAGTGTTCTATTAACCATTTTAACAGGTTCTGAATCATCCCTTAAAATTATAACGATTAAGTACGAGTAATGTGACACATTAATTTTTATTTGTCTTACCATGCAACACCGTTAACAGCTGGTAAACCGGGTGGTGGTAATGGTAAGTACATGTATGTTATCTAAATGTAACTGCCACTTTTGTTGTAGACAGGGAACCCTTTAAAGCGATGAAGCCATTCTATTATCTTACAGGCTAACGCATTATTTCATAGCTAAAAACTATATAAACAACATTCAATTCAATTAAATTCTATGTAATCATCATTACTTATGCATGTTAATGCAAGTATTTCCTTGCATCGTTGACAGGTTGTATGATATGTAACACGGTGCAATTAATGAAGAAATCAACTGTGACAACTAGTATTCTTTCTCTCTGTAATAATTTTAAGCTTTGGAAAGCATAACACTTTTATAGAATGTAATATTAATACAATAACTTGACATCGTTATTGACTATACATGCCAGACATTTTGCTGCAAGAATACCGATCGGAACGCTAATTTTCGTCTGGCAGCAAAATTTCCGGATTTTCTTTTATTCCATAAAATTAAACAGATCTTAAAGATGAGATTGATAGGCGTGTACGGTTGTGGGTGGGATATGAATATGTACATTTGTTTTTGTATATAAAGAGCAAATGTCAACAATAGCCCAACAAACATTAACAAAGTTAATGAACTGAGTGATTACAAATCAAACGGGTAATATAACTCTCAACAGAGAGCTCTGATGGGCCAATCAATTGGTTCACTGCAACTCAGAAAATAATCAAAAATACAGGTAAACATAATTGGGCTTGTAAAAAAGCCAATGAAAGTGGCGTGGGACAGGAATAGGATAAACACCCAAACATAGAGAATAACATCAATATCTGGAGGTCATTGATACATCGAGAGAGCTTAGCCAACATATACTCTGAAGAGTTGGAGATAAAGTGTCTGTTAACACGACATTTAAAAGATTGTAGTCCTTCCTCTTGGATGTTGCCAACAACATTGACTGGAAGACTGTTCCACAGTGGAACAGCTGTATGGATGAAACTTCTGTCTAAACAGCAAGTTATGGCAGGCGGCAGTGAAAGGGCATGATCTGGCATTGCAACACTTGAACGCGTAGCACGACGATGAACATATGGTGTGGGGAGCAATGCTGTGGGCATTAGTTGGTGTGCATTTTGTACAAGAACGTGGCTGCTGCTACCTGTCGCCTGTGAAGTAGGCTTGTGATGCTGAGATGCGATAGACCAGTCTGTAGCGTCATGAGCTCCAATGATCTTGAGTGCCTTCCTTTTGATGTTTTCAAGCTGGCCTAGGATAGTATAGGTGAAGCGCTAGACCAGCCTAGTGAAGTATATTCCATTACGCTACGGACTTGTGATTTCTACACAGTAGATCTGCCCAATGCCGTCAATTTATTTGCAACCTTGCGAAGAGCGCCGAGCTTCTCTAAATCCAAACTGTCTGCTGGAAATCAGATCATAGCTGAGAAGAAAGCGTTGAAGTTGTTTCTGCACAACAGCTTCCATGACCTTGCTGATATTGCTTAGCAGTGAGATAGGACGGTACTTTGTTGGGTCAGCCTTGTAACCTCTCTTGTGGATTGGAGTGACAGATGCTGTTTTCCATTGGTTAGGAAACACACCATGAGTTAAAAGAGATCAAAAAAGCCTGCAGAGTGGACTGGCAAGTTCAGCACAGCATTCTTTGAGTACCTTGGTTGGAATCAGGTCTGGTCCAGTAGCTTTATCTGGATTGAGATGTTGTAATAGTTTACGAACATCCTTGGGCTTAAACTATTTTGTCGAAGGATTTGGTTGTTGAAGGATGGACATTTTGGGCCTGGTCTTTAGCACCTTGGAGTCTACATTTGTCTGAAAATGTCTGACAAAAGGCTTCTTGCCTTGTCCCTTGCTGTAATATGGGTGACATTTTGATGTTCAATCACTGGGATCTCGGAACGAGCTGTTCTTCCGGACAGGGTGTTGATGATTCTCCACCATTTCTTGCTGCTCAGCGATTTATGTGCTAGGTCTTGTCTCAGTTTAGTGTTGTAGCTACTCCTGGCTTGCTTCTCCGCTTGGTTGTAGGATTGTCTAGCTTCAGCGAACTTTGCCTTGCTGGCTTCAGTTTGGTATCAAAATGTGCCTAACAATTGGGTGCATCTTTCTAGCTGAAAATTATTTAAATCAATGAAATGTTTTTGGAATATTCTGGTATAGGGGAATATGGGGCAAATGGACCGTGGGGCAAGTGGTCGAAATGAAGGATTTTGTAATTGTATGGGCATACTGCTTTCTTTTGACAATACGACTGTTGTTGATACTTGACATATATCTTTACCTTCTACAATCCAAAACATTTGGAACTTTAGGGTATTTACACATGTGATTTTTCTCCATATCTTTGAGCTAACTCCTTGAGTGACTGATTGAAAATTCACAGATAGTATGGGCGATATATGAAGATGGGTTTAGATCATGTTTAATGTACTTTATATGATTGACAGATATGCAACAGTAAATATATACATGCAGTACAGTCGTCTTAAGATACTAGGTGCATATTGCATTTGATGGGTGCTATATTGTAGTGTGCATAGGGACTTTCCGAAATATGATTAAAACCATAGGTTGTGGTTGAAATGACCGTAAAATGGCGCATATTGCTAATTTGGGACATTGGTGGTTTGGATTTCCGATCAATATTATCATTTAAAGAATGCTTCAACTTAAATCATTATCACGGGTATTCATTTGGTAGAGTTATTAGTTCATGAATTTGCAAATAACAAAGTACACCATTTCTTACTTATCTAAAGACACTCGTCTACTTGTAAGACCCGAACGCCGTAATATTTGCGAATTCAAAGATACTCACTGGCTACAGAAATCTGTGTAATGGCTAAAAACAAAAATGCAGTTTTGCCTTTTTTTCTGAAATGTATTGGAGTTATTGATTATTATGACAAATGGTGGTATGTTTTAAAACATTTTGGCGTAAAATGTATTACGTCACAGGCGTGTTTTAATAACGTTTCATCTCGACAAAGTGCTACGTCATTTGTTGGGGTAAGTGGTCCGAAGGGGTGTGGGGCAACTGGACCGCCTGCAAAAACTTAATCAAAATTGTAAAATTCATTTTGAAAATTAGTTGTTAGTGTCAATAAAACATGACTCGGTATTGAAATGTGAATAGAATATGAAATAATTCACATTCTTTCAAGTTCTTAGACATTTTGGGGCATTTCGGGTCTAATACCATTATTTCTGATATTGAAGGATTACAATATGACATGAAATTGCTTTAGAATGGTTTAAAACCTCGGTATTATGAATTACATCTTTATTATATTTTGAATGGTGTCTGTAAAGGTATTTGCTATGACGAAATATCATGATTTATGTATTTTATCCACTGCTTTTTGTGTATATCAACCGTTGGGTCATCATTGTCATATTGACTAACTTCCCCTGTAACATGAAAAGCTGGCTAAATATCAAGATGGTTTATTATAAGTACTAAATGATGATTATATGACGTAAATAAAATCATTAAAGAAAGGGGTATATATAGACAAATGTATGGGGCGTCTGAATATCACAACCATGTAACCATTTAACTAGGTTCATACCGTTTTATCTAATAAACGTGCAGTCGAAAATTGCGCTTGCTTTGTACACCATTAGTATTACTGCTTTTTACACGTTAACCACGAAAACTGTATAAAACATGGGTTTCATGAGACCTGTATCATTTTTACACGTTAAATAATATGGAAATGAGTTTGTAAAGAAAATACTGCTTAGTTACCGTGTTGTCAATCAATGATTTCTGTGTATTCTAACCGTTCGAACATATAGGACCAGTTGCCCCAACGATGGGGTAACTGGACCGTGCCAAGTAAAGTTTTTAGTTAGTGGTAATTGGCCTTTTCTTTGGATATTTTTTAACATTGATTATATGTTATATGTAAACAGTTACATGGGTGATATTTTCATAGCAATTCCATAAATATTTACACGAGCTTTAAGCTTTTATATCATGAAAAATGCTTAACCGGTCCAGTTGCCCCATCCTCCCCTATGCTAGGGGAGAACTTACATATTTGTTAGGGTGTATTATATGAACAAAACGCTTTCTGACCGGATTACCGATGGAGGGCGTACTTATTGTTACCGTTGATCTCACACCGAAAAGTAGGGGGGGGGGGGGGGGGGGGAGGTGGGGTACCGCGCCATTTTGTCCCGAAGCAATGGTTATGACGTCATATTTTTGTCGATTTTCAGAACTCTTGTATTGGATTTACGTGCAAAAAATATGCCCTTGGCATCATACTTTCCCAGGTGTGCAGTTCATTTTAAATTTCAGATGTTCTAAAATGGAGGGTTTTCTAAACAATTCGAGAAAGAAAATCGAACTGCACACCTCAGAATTGCAAAAAAAGCATAAAACAAGTCAACTTTTTTGTGCCTTTGAACAGAGTGGCGGCTGGGATTGTAGAATGACCCATGATATAAATAAATTATTTGCGTTACATTTTTTCAATTAGCACGGTTAGTGTAGTGGAAAGAAAGTCGCTTGAGGAGCGAGAGGTTGTGGGTTCGAGTCCCATTAGGAGCACTTTTTGTTTTATATGCTGGATTTGCTTAGCATCATCTGTATGCTTGCCCACGCGGACACCACACTGCTGGCGTTTACCGTATCAGGGTTACGCCATTTTTTTCTCTCGAAAATGTCAACAAAAATTACCGTTCTTTTAAAAATAAGAATTATAATCAAATTACAAACACATTTTGTGCGAGAGCAACACACACATTTGGCAAAAATGGCACAATAAAAATCCGTTCGTTATAAATAAATGGACATGGTTAAATAATAAAACTATCACAATTACAGTCGTAAATCTCTGTGGCGTGCGTAGGTTGGCCATGTCGTTGGCAATCGGAAATCACGGGTTCGAATATTCCCATTATTTTTCTATTTTTTAAACTTGATGGTATATTAATGTAACATCATTGTTATGTCAATTTTTATCAATTATAAATGCCGCCCATGCGTTTATAGTTTTCTTTTTATTTATTTATCTATCATAAATGTATCCTTGATTTATTTAACTTTGTCTAAACAATTAAAATGCGTAAACATTTATATTATTGCTCGATATAGAGTGATTTAACTTGAGTTCAGTTTGATAATATGATAGCAAAACTTGTTGTAAAACCATTTTACCAGTGTGTCCAACAATTTCACACTTTGGTAATACATTCAGAGATGTCACTTTTAGCTTGTTATAGCTAGGCTCAATATAAGCAAGTTTGCGACCGGGTTTGCGACCTCTATAATTTTAGGCTGGTAATACAATCCCACAGTGCATTTCGTTAAAACAGTGTACATTATTTTTCCACGATACGTATCACGTGATAACCACGATCGATTTCGCAAAATATTGCAAAATGGCGCGGTACCCCAGCCCCCCCTAACCGAAAAGGGACGGTGCTCAATGGCACGGCAAAGTAAGCAAACGTAAGCCCTCTTTCGATTGTAGAGTGACAGGGAATTTAAACAGGGTGTACGAGTAGACTACTTTTTTAAATGCTTACTGATCTTCGCGATCAATATCTCAAACAGAAGAGTAGACATTTATCTATACTTGCGTATACTAGTATCGTACGATAATGGCACATAACATTTGCCAGTATCGTTCGATACTTGGCCGATCCAGTATAATGGAGCGATACTGGAACGTTTTTATGTTCCAGTATCGGAAAATTTCTCTGGTACACATGCTGCCAGTAGTGATTTGTCCAAGTATTGAACGATACTGGAAATAATTGTATCGCACCATACTGGAACATTTTATGCATGTCCCAATAATGCTGATGCTGGAACACTAACCATGTACCAGTATCGATCGAACGATATTGGTTGTTCCAGTATCGGACGATACTATATATTACAATCCAGAATCTGGGACCTAAAGTATACTTTTCCCATGAATTCTTATTGACTCAAGTGCTTCAAAATAACACTATCCTCCCATTTTAATGTTTGTCAATCAGTTGACGAGTGTGGAATCTATGCACCGTTTGGCCACAACAGTTGTCGTTCTAACCACAAGACTTGTGTAAATGGTGTTTGTCAGTCTAGCTTTAATATGAGGCCTACAATGACTAAGGACTAATGCCAAAAATTCCAGACAACTACAAATGCGAAAAAGGTAGGTGACACTGATGACATGTTGCTATTTGATAAATTACTTCGTTTTATTTATTGGATTCAGACAAAATTAGACAGAAGCGATACAAAATGCTACAAGGAGTCAAACCGACATATGAACTTCATACTATTTACCACAAGAGCAATATCCATCCATTGGAAACAACAATGTCTTGTTACCCTTCGTCTTGTAGGTGGCATGGGTAGTGTCTGGTGTAGCAATCATCTTCCTTCATGTGTTACCTTCAAACGACGCACCTGCTGGTCTACTCGCACTTAGAAGGGCCATGCTGCGTAGGGAGAGAATCATCAGTTAATGGGGGAATGGTAGCACGTACTATAATATCTCGGAGATTGCGAGGGCGTCTGTAGGCTGGAAACAAGAGGAATCTTAGGGTTGTCTTGGTTTCTAGACTTCTGCTCTAGGACTTTGGCTCTCGGAAGAGAGTGGACATTCTGTATGAATTGCTGGACTTTGGTAGAACTGTAACCCCTGGCAACCAGATGCCAGTGCATGATATAAGAATCCGGATTTGTCAGAGCAAATACGTCGCCGGGAGACAGAGCCTGACTATATGCTATGCCAGTCTTACAATGGCGAGGGTGACCGCTTGAAGCATGAAGATACTGGTGCATATCTGTGGGCTTGACGAAGAGATCTGTAGACAGTATACCATTTTCAGCTTTCTGTATGGTAACATCAATACAGTGTCCCTGTTATTGGGAGTAATCAGAAGTGAACTTAATGGTCCTGTGAAATGAGTTCAGGATCAATGATTGTGAGGAGACTGCTTTCATCACTGGTCCAGTTACGTCGTCGATGTACCGCTAACATGAAAGGACAGGCCCACGAAGGAGCCATCCTAGCACCCATAGCTGTGCCATGTACCTGCAAGTAGGTCCTGTCCATGAAAGTGAAATTGTTCTTGGTTAGGACATGGTTCATAAGGTATTCAATGTCAGATTTGACTTGATATGGGAGGACTGAAATGACCAATCTTGGCCAAAGCTGCACGGCTTGCTTCGATGCAGTGGCGTAGCTAGGATTTATTTTCAGGGGGGGGGGGGCAAGATTTCTAAAATGTTCGTAAAAGGTTGCCCCAAATTATTTTATAGTCACTTACCTTGTGAATTCCATGTAAGTGGGGGGGGGGGGGGGGGGGGGGGGGGGGGGTTTGAGGTCAAACAATTTCGCACAGTTCCCCCCAAAAAATCGCACAGTCCCCAAAAAAGCGCACAGTAAATGTAATACATGTAGAATTTTGCCTCCTATTTGGCTAATAACCTCGGTCTTTTTTCTCAATTTGTTCATATTTCCTTTTTTTCTCACACTTTTTTTTAGGGGGGTGGGGGGCGGGGGGACAAATTGGTTTTTTTCGTCAGGGGGGCATTTGCCCCTTTGCCCCCCGAGCTACGCCACTGCTTCGATGCCTTCATGGTGGGGAATGTTAGTATAGAAAAACTTAACACAATGTCAATAAATGCCAATAATAACGGTGCTTGGAACTTGGTTCTTGATAACTTCGAGTTCCTGAAAAAGTCAACAATAGGCTATGGGCTGTATTCTCGTACGAAACGTTTTCCCTTAGATCGTCGCTAACTAAACTCATGTTTAAGTTAAACGCAAGTTTTATCTTTTTGGCAGGACGTTATAGGCATACCGTATACACGTCCACAGAAAAGTCGTTGAAGTGTATCAATGTATGGAATAGTATCAGAGATTCAAATCGATTACCGGTATCGGTTAATCGTTTGACAGGTCGTTTACAAACTGGCGCGAAAAGTCGAGCTCGATAACTAACCAACGCTAATCTAAACTCACCCGATTCAAATTGGCCTCTCGCCACGCCCACCCCGCACACTGCATTTACAAAAAATAAAAAATACACTTCCACCTTTTAGCCAGGTAGTTTGAGCTAGTCTTCCCGGTCAAAGCCGTAAGGAGAGGGGGGACACTCTGACCCCATGACCCCCGGGACATACGCTACTGATATTGGCTGATGTATAATGCGATTACTCACCCCACTACTCACAATGTTACACAAATGTACGCAGTTGTCTAAAGCTATTTTTGTTTACGCCAAGTATTCACAAAAATGTATTATTAATAAACACATTGTCCATCTTATATATTTTGCAGGCACATAACTAAGAACTGCTCAGCAGTGGAAGCTTATCCAGTTGAATGGAATCTATAAACATAAATATGAATGGTGACGGGCTTATAATAATTGAATTAGACCGGAAAGTAATAAAACATCAATGATACAACAGGACACAACAATTTTCTTAGTATTCATTAATTTCAACTGAGTCTCAGATTTTAGTTAAAGTAAACTTAGGCCTATACAATGCAACTCCATAAACACTCCAAAATACATATTTTCATATTTTTGGCCATCATCTCAAATTTGGAGTGATCCAAACAACTTGGGACTTTCAAAGAGTTTAATAATGTATAGCCCCTACCAGTTTGTGGTGGTTTTAAAGTAATGTCTGATTTGAATCTAATTTGCATACTGTTTTCAAGGTAAAATATTCAAAAAGTCATTTTGGCCCTACCATTTCAATGCTTTTTAATTATTTTCAATGATTTCTTCAGATATTGAGGCTGAACACGATGCCTAAAAATTGTACACGAGGATTTTTCAGTTTTCTTCTTTATATACTCAGTTCAACAACAATAAGTTCCCCTTTAAATTATGCCTGATATTTTTAAAATGAGTTACTCCATCGAAACGATTTTTGGCACACCTTAATGGAAGCATGTGCACAGCAACACTAGAACGGGGCAATAACTACGCAGGTGTTGTAATGCTTGAATGAGCAAACAATGCAAAAGTTGCTAAATGATGTATTGAACGAGGATGGTTAAGTAGCTTGAACTAGGGTCTTTGCTTGAACACCGCACAGTTGATGTGCTACTTGAATGAGCACACATTGACTGGAGGAATACCTCATTTCAAAAGGTGAAAAATGCGGTGTTCAAGCAAAGACTCTGGTTCAAGACCCTGGTTCAAGCTGCTTTTCCATCCTCCTTCAATACTTCATTTAGCAACTTTTGAATTGAGGTATTCCTCCATTCATTGTTTGCTCATTCAAGCATTACAACACCTGCGTAGTTATAGCCCCGTTCTGGTGTTGGTATGCACACGTACATTAATGTGTGCCAAAAATCGTTTCGATAGAGTAACTTATTTTAAAAATATCAGGCATAATCTAAAGGGGAACTTATTATTTTTTGTTGAACTGTGTATGTTGATTTTTGGGCAAAAACTACATTTTGATGGCCGTTCTGAAAGCCCTATGAATTCTTCAATTGTACAGTAAATATAACTATATTGCACACTTTAAATTATGCCTGATATTTTTAAAATGAGTTACTCCATCGAAACGATTTTTGGCACACCTTAATGGAAGCGTGTGCACAGCAACACTAGAACGGGGCAATAACTACGCAGGTGTTGTAATGCTTGAATGAGCAAACAATGATTGGAGGAATACCTCAATTCAAAAGTTGCTAAATGATGTAAAGACATCAAAAAAAGTAACTCGGCTGTTGTAAAAGCACCTATAATTTTAAAATTGTTACTCATATTCTAAAAATGAGAACACCAGGAGACGAACAATTTAATTGCGGTGATTTTGACACCTTGTTTGTTAAAATCGATAAAGTATTGTTGTCGCGGTATGTGCTTACAGATAAAAAGTGCCATTTCCATTGTTGCATTAACTCCTATTGAACTTTCTGATTCAGCGTGAAGATAATAGCGGGAATTTTGATTAGCTGTTCTTGTTGTGCTGTAAACTTGATTAGCATAATCCGGGAAAATTTTAATGGGGATGACAGGCGTACTTCTTTACAATTAAAAAGGATGAATTTAAAACTCCAAATGCTCAGAAGGTCCGAAAAGACAGACAGGACAGGTCATCGCCATGGACAAACTATCAAAATTCACCCTATTATCTTCACGCTGAATCAGAGAGATCAATAGGAGTTAATGCAACAATGGAAATGGCACTTTTCATCTGTAAGCACATACCGCGACAACAATACTTTATCGATTTTAACAAACAAGGTGTCAAAATCACCGTAATTAAATTGTCCGTATTTTCATTTTTAGAATATGAGTAACAATTTTAAAATTATAGGTGCTTTTACAACAGCCGAGTTACTTTTTTTGATGTCTTTATTGAAGGAGGATGGTTAAGCAGCTTGAACTAGGGTCTTTGCTTGAACACCGCACAGTTGTTGTGCTACTTGAATGAGCACACATTGAATACTTTTTTTGATGTCTTTATTGAAGGAGGATGGTTAAGCAGCTTGAACTAGGGTCTTTGCTTGAACACCGCACAGTTGTTGTGCTACTTGAATGAGCACACATGAATACCTCATTTCAAAAGGTGAAAAATGCGGTGTTCAAGCAAAGACTCTGGTTCAAGCTGCTTAACCATCCTCCTTCAATAAAGACATCAAAAAAAGTAACTCGGCTGTTGTAAAAGCATCATTTAGCAACTTTTGAATTGAGGTATTCCTCCATCACTTCCTAATAAAGACACCTTCTGAAGTTGTCAAGAGTATGTGATTGATATTATATTTCCTCTAACACTGATTATTTCTGAATTAATTCGAAATCGATTAAAATAATATAATGCAGATAATAAATTTATTTAAAATTAAAAAAAAATCGAAAAAGGTAAAAGATCCATCGATTTTGTTTAGATACACACTCACTAACGTAGACGTCCACGATCTTGTACACCGAGGTTCCTCTCCTATCTATAAAATCCATGGTTTGATCACAAATAAAACGATGAAATGGCTTTATATCCTAGTTATTACTTTGGTTGATCAATAACAAGAAACAATGGAATGAAGAAGGCTTTTTAAATAAATCCAATTCATGTATGTTATATTCCTATTTGAACAACAATCTCAGATTTGATGAAGGACCTCAATAGATAGTCGGACGGTTATGCAACCTTATTTTGGCAGCTTATAATTCCCCAATAATAATATTACTGATTAAGATTCATTTAGCTATTCTTGTCGGATTGAATTGGTCTACTAGTCAACATAAGGGATTTTTTTAAAAAGGGTTTTAAAAAAGTATCCCCCTAAAATTAGATCACGTTTGATTGCATAACTCCACACACATTAAGACTGTCTACGGGTTAGCAAAGTGTGTGTCCTTTTCAGAAGTGTTAATGCAAACAAGCAAACAAACGTGATCTAATTTTTTTTTTTTTGGGGGGGGGGGGGGAACGTACTTTTTTGAACCCTTGCTACAAGCAATACAAAACCCCAATTTTTATTCTAACTACTCATCGTAAATGTAACTATCACAGCAGGCAATTGGCGTCCCTTTTATGTGTTAAAATTAAAATGTTTCAAAAGCATTCGATTTTATTATTATTATTATTATTATTTTAATTCGAATAAATGTGTCGGTCCGGCCTGTGGAACTGGATTTTTTCGTCGTTTAAAGGGCCCAGCAGACTCCACAACGCTCAAACGCTGAGCGCAGACCACCCCGTTGACCAATCAGGGTGCGTCATAATGTTGTGGTGGAGCTACTACGCATGTGTGAGAGTGCAAAGAGTTCGAGCGTTGTGGAGTCTGCTCAGCCCTTTTTAGACCTTATTTCTCAATCGACATTTTGTTCGAGTTATCACAATATATTTGTATTGTGTTACATATCAATGAAAATCTCATGTGTGTTTTTTTCCCAACGATACCCAATTCATAGCAATAACTTGTTTTAGTCCTCTGCAACTGAGATTATGCTAAATTCACCACTATTCTGCGCCGCTCATAAAAAACTCTGTCGTTTGTTCATTGAAATCAACAAATTAGTTTACATCGACAGTTTAGAGAGATGTTCTATTGATTTTTGAGGACAGAATATTAAAAATATAATGGTAATATTGCAAAATTCAGATAGAGACTTCCCATATTCTCAAGGAAGTTGCTGAGTACTGGAATAGGTATCATTGGAAACTAAGGTGAACACACCAGCATTTCATTAATGTGGAATGAGCATAACGAAATAATACGAAATGTTGATGGTTGCAAAAAACCAAAAAAAACCCACACTTTTTAAGAGGTTTATTATATTGTCCTCAAGATGTGAGTACTCATCGATGCTCAAATGTCATTATTTTTTCATCATGAAAATTAAATTATGTTTGATATTTTTAATACACTTTGAGATACTGCAACCTTTTATTAGACTTTTAAATGATGAAAATCGATCTTATAACCTGATGATACACTTTATTGTGCCAGTTTAATTTGAACAACAACGGATTTAAGTATCGTTTTCAATCTTCCGAAAGTATTCGAGTAGCGGGATCATGTTTGGGATATTTATTGTAGATACATCGCAGTTGAGTTGACTTTTAAGAGAGTACTGAGAACATAATTATACTGTTTGCTTGCCTGTCAAGTGGTAAAACGCGGTATAACTTGTGCTGGCTAGCTAGTACTAGCTTGCGGTCATTTCAAAGATGTTTTATAAGATGTAACATTGTTAATTTGAACATCACTTTTGCTACTATAACCCTATAAGTGTTGTGTATCCCCAATTCTTAAAAAACTAAACGACGCCTTTACATGTTTACATTAAATTAAGACATAATAGAAACCTCCCTGATCGACAAGGGTTGATACACCCTAAAACATAACTTCTTTAATGTGATTAACACTTTCCACGCGGCTATTGGTTTAACCATATTATACAAAACATATTTTCAGAAACCTTCCCCAACTTTCAAGGTCCATCTCAAGGATTACTAAACCAATACTAGACATGTTTGTACTTATTTCAATGCATTTCTCATGGTGATTCCAAATATGGTAATGACATTCAATAATCTTGACATTTTTGAAACATTTTGTAAAATTTTGGAATGACGTCTGCAGACGATTAAATACGTATTTCCTGAATTTGTGATTAAATGACACAAGCTAACCGATATACTTTACACAACAATTCTCTAGGAACCAGACGTCAGATATCAATTTTCAAAGCTTTGAATAAAGTTGTCACTCTGACGTGATGACTTTGGACTTGGAGGGGCTATAAATCAAAGTAAAACTTGGTTTCTGACGACCATAAATTGTGTACATTCAACTATAATAGCTGTAGTGGTGTCAGCTCAACATCAATTAAATCGTCACTGTTCTGACATACCGGCACATCACAACAGAATTAAGTAAAGTGATGTGCCGGTATGTCAGAACAGCGACGAAATGTTTTACCTTTCAAACAATCCATTAGAAAATAAGCTACTGTTGCAGCTATATATGTTGGCCTATATATTAGATTTACAAACTACAATGACAACAACAATGGATTCGTGTCTTTATATCAGTTCAATTCTATGGTTTTCAAACTGTCAATTAGGTCAAGGAAAATAAAAACCTGTTCCAACCCACAGGGGCCTATTGTTTGCAAAAACACATTTTGTGATCAATTTTTTGTGTGTGAAAATCTTAGGAAATTTTCAGAAATATTCATTTTTGGGGTGAACATTTAGATTTTTTTTGAAAATTCACCATAAATGTTCACGAACATTTTGATTTGAACCCCAATACCCACAATTAAACAAAATTGACGGTCCGAAAAGCCTTAGAACTAAAACATCTGAAATGTTGAGACATTTCGGTTCATAGTATAACTATTTAGTCCTAGTTTGTACCATTTAAATTGGAATAAGTTACCGTTATGGAAGCCTTCCTTGAACCTCTTCGATAATAGGTCTTTCTTTGTACTCTTTCTGCCAGCTATCATGCAGAAGATCCCGGATGTCGTCGAACAGGGGTGGGGTGAAACACCCCCTTTGGTTTGTCCAAAAAATAAAAGGGGGACTAAATTAGGAGTGAACATCCCCCGTCCGCGCAGCGCATTTCCCCTCCCCACTTTTGTAGCTGGGGAATCCCCCGGCACCCTTTTTTGGCAACCTTAAACATTTATATTTTATAAAATAAGAGTTAATGAGAGTATCGAAATTCAAAATTTTCTCACACGCCGCATAGGTTTACTCGGTAGGTCTCCCAGGGGAGACCATCTTTGACACCCAGCTATATTTTAAAAGCAAAATGCCAGGCAAATATGTCCAAAACAATCCTGGAATAAAGGAAAATATAAATTTGGTGAGCCTTAAAAATGCCCTCATCGAGCACCTAAATTCAGAATTTTCTCGGGGCCCTTAAGCAGGCCCCAAAACTCACGCCGCAAGATGCTCAGCTCACCACCCATGCACGCTTACACTGGTAAGTGTCCCAAAAACTTTTAAAAACATTCCGCCTAAAACACCCCTTGAAAAATCCTGCGTACGCACCTGCTGACCGCCACCCCGAAAACTCCAGTGGAAATAACGAAGGGAATAGAAACCCGTCCACCATATACAGCACTTCTAAGCGTGGTTGCCCCGGGTTGTTGCCAAGCAGCTACCTATGGATTTTCCCGGAATTCCATCGTCCTAAAATTACATTTCTAAAATCAATACTTTTCTGTTGTTCGATTAGACATCATATGCGGCCAGTTCTAGGCACATAAAATACACGTAGTTATTATTGTTAGAGTTTGTTTCCTTCCGCCCAACTCTCACCCGCTGTATGGTCGGTTTCTTTGGAGAGGCCAAAGTCGGCTAATTTGAGGAGATATCTATTCCCAAACAGCAAGCAATTAACGCCTCTGATATCCCTGTGTACCACATGGTAGTGGCGCCCTTCCGTGCAGATACTGGATGGCGTCGCAAACTTCATGCATCCATTGCTTGAGAAGAACAGGTTACACCGTTTGTTCTGTTAGAAATTTACGTGCATCTCTAGGTATTCTTTTATCGGCCTTATCCGTGACTATCATAAAAAAATTGTGTTGTCTTTATCATCGATGCAGCCATGCATCTTCACAATGTTGCGTGATTCAATGTTGCCGGCCAAAATGGCAAGTTCTCGTCGAATTTTTTCCGGGAAATTATTATTTTTTTAACCAGCGACCTGAGATCCATTTTTCATAGTTGGCTTGCAGGATATTTCTTTTTGGTAAGTTTATTATACCCATCATGTTGACAAATATAAAAAGGATAAAAAATATTGTTTTTCTCCACCAGTCTGCTCCTCATGAGAGTAGTCTTGTGCAAGTCTTTTCTGGATTCCCTCCCTTACTTTTATATTGTTCCCTTTCCAGTGAAATGTCCCCATTAGGTGATGAAGAAAAACCCACACCTGTTCTACAGGCAAAGGGGCCTCTTAGGTTGGGTCTGCTGGTCGGGCTTCCCCCTTTTAATTTGTCCTCTTCCCCCCTTTTCCCTTCAAAATTAACGTAAAGTCCAAAACTCTAGGCCCCTAAACATTTTGCAGATTTTTGTCAAGCAAAACAAAGTTTGTTCGATATTTGCACATGAATTTCTTTTTGTCTCCAATTTCTACGGAAATGGGTCAGTGGGGCTTGTACTGTAGAACAGATGTTTTTGAATTTGAGCGGTGCCTTATGAATGCTGCACTAGGTGTCCTTAAAATGCGGGCATAGCTTGTCAACTTAGGGAGCAGTTCCATTTGTACGCGATAAAAATTGCGAGAATGTTCCGGGCCCCGATGAGTTTTTTATCAGGCCCCGATGAGATTTTTAGCGCGAACAGTTGCGAGTAGCAAAGGATTATTTATCGAGTAGCGTATTACCGCTTGTTTAAATATAACGAAAGATAAGTGGTCGGTATGTAAATAGAGCTTCGGGTTATTTATTCTAGTTGTAAGGTACAAATTGTTGTAAGGTACATATGTTTTTAGAGATAATGTTATTGATTATGGATGTTTAACCTAAATTGTATTATCCTCGTGTATTTGCTAAACAATGTCCCGCTCTACTTGCTAAACATACCCCAGGGTATGGCAGAGGCCTCGTATCGGGCCCTGATGGGTATTTTATCGGGGCCTGATGACTATTTTATCGCGGATCAACTTGAAAAACATCGGGTCAAAAACATATCAGGCCCCGATACAGTCGCGATAAATTTATCGCGTATAAATGGAACTGTTCCCTTACGAAAACCGTCAACAGTTTTGTAGGTAAACCCTCTCTCAGGGTGTTCATCAGCAGGGTATTAGAACTTAGAAGGGAGCTCCACACCAAATAACTTAATTCCCCATTGAACATTGAAATGCGTGTAAAAAGGCCATATTTCAAGACACCTTTTTACCCTCCAGTTACATTTATGGCATAGGCTATGACATTTTAGCAACATTTGTCAAATATATAATTATATAATAGGAAAATTATGGGTCTCGGCGGTAAACGTATGGGTCCATTTCCCCCGAAAATGGGTAAATGCATGGGTCAGTTTTTTTTCTTCATTTTGCTGGCGGTACATCACTTTAAAATAATTTCTGAGTACACCTGTCACCATTTCCAGTCAAGTATAAGCTTATTAATTTAAGCCTTGTTTCATTAGGGGTAATCAACCTAGATTTTTCGTTATCATGGTTAATGAACCCATAGATAAGGCCAAATGTTGTTTGTTTGTTTGTCTATAAAGGGTTCTCAAAAGGTTTGCCAGTGGTTGTTCTGTCCCTGTCCTAGCCAGCACGCTGAATTATGAACCGTGTTAGATCATTTGGATGACCCATACTTTACCCAAAATAACTCACATAATACAACATGGTATAGGGTCACATGAGGGTCACGTGGGGGTCAATTAAGGTCATATATGTGACTAACTTTGAACAACTGGTAAAAAAAGAAAAAAGTTACACAGTCGGGACTATAATAGTACACGGTCGGTCGGACGTAGACAAATATATTTTTTTTGAGGGGGGGGGGGGGGGTGGGGGTGGGGCTAAGCGGAGCGTAGATGGGAAGCTCGGCGAAATCTCACTGTACTTGACAGGTGGACAATAATTTACTGACCAAATGTGGGAAAATTTATTTATCTGTGAAAAAGATTAAAAAAAGATAGTTATATGTATAGGTTTCCTAAGGTAAACAATGTGTTCATTCGTAATAAGGCCCTTAAAACACTACAGTGACAGTATTTTTTGAGAAAATTCCAGTTGTACAAAATGAGCTGAATTTGAAACAGGCGCGGCTTGGCCAGTGGCGTACCGACCGGGGGGGGGGGGGGGGGTGTGGTGGGGCAGGGGGGGTGGGCAAGTTGCCCCCCCTGGCTCCAAATACCGGCACGCTAAATTCGCAACACCGGGACGGTAAAAAAATTCGCATAAGGGAAAAAATAGGGCCTAGGCCTAAAACACTGAGGATTGTTGTGCATTTTGGGCTGCGAAATTTTGTGACCGTGCCAAATGTTTTGACCGTGCGAAACTTTATGACCGTGCGAATTTTTTTGACCCTAACCCCCCCCCCCCCCCCCCCCACACCCACACACACACACACACACTTACGTGAAATTCACGAGGTGACTGACTGGGCAAAACATTTGGGGCAACCTTTTCACTAATCAATGAAATATAAAACGGGATTATTTTGTTGACGTTTGGGGCAACGGTTTCTATCTCGAGAAGGACAGTGTTTGGGCTAGGTCGATTCCCGGGGTCGAATATAGGGTGTGGATTAGTGTGCCGTATTCGAACGATCAACAGATCAAACCAAATAGGCATATCACAAAGTGTATGGTTAAAGGGGCACAGGGAGATTTCACAAAAATTGAAATTCAATATTTTCACATTGATAGATGATATACATAGAAACCCTCAGAACTAAAACGTAAGATTTCTTTAAAACAAAATCAGTAAAAAATGAAAAATAAAGACATTTTCTCAGCATTTCCGAAGGTATATTACATGTAGTGCTTTTCTCTTTTCTTGTATTTTGGTTAAAAGTCACCACCAATTGAATCAGGGAGGTCACAACAGGCCATGGGTGGTCTTCAAGGTTATTTTGAATAAACATGAAACAAATAAGTGAGAAGCCATCTGTGGCCTTTTAGATGAATATGGGTAGTTTCGATGTCATCACATAAAAACTCAAAATGCTAGCAAATCCACGAATTTCACATGAAATACTGCAAATTAAGCTCTATAATTTTGGGTGGTGGCTATAGTACGTATATAAGCATTACGTACATGTGAAAAACCCAACTTCTGAAAAAATTGAGGGCTGCCTCCATGATGGATCTCTTAGTGCCCCTTTAACAAACAAACAAAAAATCTTACTCCTTCACCCAATTAAAATGTCAAAGTAATAATCAAAGTTGATTGAGGATGCCTTATAAAAAGCTGAATACCTATATTAAGGCCTAGTATCTTGACGGATTTCATCGAAATCGGGTGAATAAAGATACTGACAAAGAAATTTTTATAGTTAGGAATAACAGTGAGCCTATAACATTATCTCCGTCTATCATGGGTATTGACTGATACTAACCCTATGAATAGAAACTTAAAACATAATATAATATACAAGGTACGGTGTCCTATAGCTAGGTATGGGGAAGGTCCAAATTTAGCAACTCTTTTAAACTACCCTCGCACTACCTTTACCAACCTATTGCAAATGTTTAGTTGTATTTCTTACACTTTAGGTGTTGCTATCTCTAAGAAATGAGTTTCCAGTTCATCAATGATAAGACCCGTCAGTTTTAAAAACAGCACCAAACTTTGTTTGCATCGATAATCATTATGCCCCCATTACACGAACAATTCTACTTCTAGTGTTTTAGGGAGGAAATATCTACTTTTTAAACAATCTCAAAACACCATAAGTATGATAAGCAAATTAAAAAATCTTTGAATGATATAGTGGTCTTAAACTTATGAATTCCTGTGTTCAAATGGCTACTTTGTGGTCTTACAATTGCGGCTTTGTAATAACGCTATAAAATTTTTAAACACACGTATACAACATTTGTTTTGTCTTCATTTATTCTCGACCAATATATAGGCTTACATATCAAGAATTTTGGGAACTTGTGTAATAAACAATTTTAACTTCCATCAAGAATATCCGTGGAATCATCAGCATTCCTATATTTTGGGCCGTTCATACCTTCGTCGTTGTCATGGTTGTACGCCCGTCAACGTCGGTACCGGGGGGGGGGGGGGGGGGGGGGGGGGGGGGATATAGTGGATATAAGGTTACGGAGATGTGCTGCCAAATGCGGTCCCATTTTTCACTCTCTGGTAAATTTATGGGTCTAAAATCCATTTTTCACTCTCTTGGTAAATTTATGGGTCTAAAATCCTTAATTTTGCTGTTTTTCGCCGAAATTTAAAAAAAACCCTCAAATATATATAGCAAAATTATGGGTTTCTGGTCAATATGGGTCCAATTTCTTCCGAAAATTGGTAAATGTTAGGGTCAATTTTCATTTTGCTGGCGGCACATCCCTACTCCAAAATTATCCGAGTACCCCAGGTGGATGCACGTTGACATTATTTCAAGTTGCGCAACGATATCCGTCGACGTTGAGCAATGCCATGATTATACATGTCGAGGGTTTAGTGCAACAAAGGGCTATCTACATTTCGGTCTTTTTGAGAAAAGGTGAATTAAAGATTTGTATCCATCATTGTCAACTAGTGGTTTTGACAAGTTAAAAGAAATGCTATTGGAACCTTTTTGATTAGATGAATTTACTATTTTCTCATAATTAGGTTCCTGATCTTGTGCGAATCATTTTGAAACCAAAATCTCATTTTTGCCAAATATGCAGATAGCCCTTTGTTGCACTAAACCCTCGATGTGTACTATCAACAAAACTATGTAATTGCTTGATAATAGACAAAGAGACAGACTTCAGAAGTGCCCCACCTATCTCTTCTCAAACAGCCGAATAAAACTGATGAATCCCTATTAGGCCTAAAAAAGAAGAAGGTTTGATTGGCGTAACCCGACCGACCCTAAATACATCGCCGACCCTGAATATTTTTTTATTATTTTGAGGGGAAAAAAAAAATATATATATATATTAATAAAAATTGAACAAAGTATTAAAGTTTTTGACTGTTTGCTTTCAATTTCGGCTATTTTAAGTCCCCATCGAAATTATATATTGTTGAACACAACGATACATTTTTGCTCGGCAATTAAATACGCTAGAGCTATGATTTGTGTGTTTATGCTTTCAAGTGTTCAAAAGTAGGTGATTTGAAAAATAAAAAAAATAATTAAAATAAAAAAAAATCCCGACCGACCTACCCTATTTGTTTTGGTCATGTTACGCCAATCAAACTTCTTCTTTTTTTAGGCCTTATTGTCAGCCAGTCATGCCAGTGTGCACGTTAGACCTACAAGACCAGGACGCTGCCATAAAGCACATTATTACCATTCTTCAAATCCACTGAGTTCAGTTGATGATACTTTAGCTGGTTAGGATCAGTAGGAGCTACAAACATGATAAAGAAAAACAATATGATTAATGAATTGGTATCAAACAGAGGGCGCGTGATTTGTAAGAGGAACATTATCTTGGAGCAGCACCCACCACGGAGCAGTAAATACAAAAACCTTAGTGATAGAAACTAAAATGTCTGATATAATTTGAAATTACTTAAATTTAGATATGAGTATGTGTCCTTAATGTGTGTGGCGTTCACGGAAGGCAGGGGAAGGGAGCATAAATAATTAACACAGATGTCATGCATTAACTCGATGAAAGTTGAAAATTATAAAGATTATTGTTGGTAAGGGTCTAACAAAGATGCCACCTTAATGTGATGTTAAGTTACATTATTTACATTATGGGTACATGTCGTCCATCTGCCACTGTGCAGTGATGTCACCAAGTGTCGTCCAGTGATCGCAGCTTATTATTTGGCGTTTGCACCTCCATGATCACAAATCGGGTAGCCTACTCGCGCTTAACAATGCTATATTATACATCATAATGAAATACACTATGACAACACTGCACAGAGGGAGATGAACGAAGTGGAGACATCACTATATGGGACAATTCACATGAGCCTCATTGCAAATACAGTAATTGTATTGGTGATAAAACTGTTAACAATGGATTGTGTCTGTATTTCAGTTCAATTTCACGGTTTTCAAATGACTATTTAATATCATGATTATAAGTGAATGAAAATAAAAACATATTGTTTTCGAATTTGAGCAATTATTTTAAACACATTTTGTGAACATTTTTGTTGTTGAAAATCTTTGGACATTTTTAAAAGTTTTCATTTCTTTGGTGAAAATTTCGAATATTGTTGGAAATTCACCAAAATGTTGAATCCCAATTCCGCCATAAAACAAAACAAAAACGAACACCACTCAACCGACAAGAGCTGTCCGAAAAGCCTTAGAGCAAAATAGGATCTGAAATGTTGAGCCAATTCGGTTCATAGTTTCCCCAATTAGTCCTAGTTTGTACCTTTTCAATTTGGAATAAATTACCTTCATGGAAGCTTTCCTTGTACCTCTTCGATAATGGGTCTATCTTTGTAGTCTTTCTGCCAGCAAACATGCAAAAGATCCCGGATGTTGTCGAATATGGGGTCCTCGATGGGTTGATTATATACGGCACGGCCCTCATGATCATGTCTCATTTGAGGTACCTGTCCGGTATACATCTCGTAGAATAGCATGCCAAGGGCATATATGTCGGATTTAACCGAGAAGCAGGGTTTTCTATCTGCGCTGCTTAGATATGGTGGGCATAATTCTGGTGCTTTGTATCCGGCCGTTCCAATCCCAGCGGTTGTTTCTGCAAAACACAAGACAACTCCATTATAAGAAATCGCTAAAGCAAGCACGCTTACCTACCAACCTTCCTGCCTATTACGTACTCGCCTACCGTAGACGTACCCGTCTACCGTAGGCCTACGTACCATGCGTACCTCACGTGCGTACCAGCCTCACGTACGTACACAACTACACATACTTGCCTGTCCGCCCACATACCCACTTGTTTTTTTAATTCAACAATTCCAGGACGTTTAACCGAATAATGCACTTATCAATTGCAGTCCTGGCCCCGGGGACCCGGGGCATGGCGGGGACTATGCGGGGACCGTACGCCAACGTACAAAAAACATGGCCCGGCTATGCGGGGACGTATACCCGGGGCGTACAAAACGTGCCCCCGCTAGCCGGGGCGTGTAGCCGGGACATAGCGGGGACGTACATTGCTGAAAAAATAGGCCGGGCATTGTAGCGGGGGCGTACGCTAGGGTACACAAATGTACACCCCGGGGCATAGCCGGGGCGTACACATACATAGCGGGGACGTACGCTAAGGTACAAAAAATGTACACCCCGGCTATACCGTGTACGCACACATAGCGGGGATGTACGCTAAGGTACATATCATCCACACCGGTGCATAGAGATATAAAATACAGACATGCACTATATTAAACTTTAAAATTAGTCACCTCGATTGATCAATGCCTGGATTTTCACTACCATGACTACGGTAAACTTAGTACAATTTGACCATATAGTGCTTTTGCCTGGAATAATGTACATGGTAGGGCCCGGACAGATAGACAACACCTACCTACTTGCAGGCCCGTAAGTCAGGGAGGGGGAGCCCCCACCCTCAATTCCCCCTCCCAAGTCCCCAAGAAGGTCCAAAATACCCCTCCCAAGTCAATTAGCTAGATCAATCATCATGTTTTCGGTTCATTTTTAAAACTTAAATAGGCCTACTGTTTGTTCATAATAAATAAATTGGATCAAAACTTTCCAATGTTGCCATTGGGTACGCATGATATATCAAAAATAAAGCTACACAATATGACATCCATAAAGTGATTTTTTGACTCGATTCATTTCTGGTTGACAACAAACTGAGATAGATCATGCCAACATTATTGTATTTTTTAGTTTTAGGCCTCTGGTAAGTTTTGTTCTGGAGCACTGTATAATTTAAAACTATTCACAAAACCATAGAAGTCAACGGTAAATCATGAAACCGTGTAACATAATAACGATTCGCTAATATTTGCCCGGCTGTCTGAGGCCGGGCGTAACCGGGGCGTACACTATGCCCCGGCTATGGAGGCCGGGACCGTACGCCGTCGTACACTTTGTCCCGGCTATAGGGGGCCGGAACCGTACGCCGGCGTACACTTTGTCCCGGCCATAGGGGGCCGGGACTGTAGCGGGGGCGTACAAAAAGTGGTGCCCCGCCCTGCGGGGACCGTACACGACTGTAGCCGGGACGTCACATCGGCAATTTGTACGTCCCGGCCCTAATCCCCGCTATCCCCGGGTCCCCCGGGGCCGGGGCTGCAATTGATAAGTGCATAACGTGGATGTGTCACAACCCCTTAGTCATGATTAAACATATAACATGTTAAATGTGGCTTTCATCAGTATTTATCCTTTCATCAAATATCACACCGTCCCCGAGGAACTCCAGTGGAAATAACGAAAGGAACAGAAACCCTTCCACCATATCACTTCTAAGTGTTGTTGCCCCGGGTTGTTGCACACAATATCCTGTTAAAGGCACATACGCGTAGAATACACGTAGTTATTATTGTTAGAGCTTTTTCCTTCGTTGCCTAAATCTCACCTGTTGTATGGTCGGTTTCTCTGGAGAGGCCAAAGTCGGCTAATTTGAGGATATATTCATTCCCAAACAGCAGACAATTTGCGCCTCTGATATCCCTGTGTACCACTGGTAGTGGCGCCCTTCCGTGCAGATACTGGATGGCGTCACACACTTGATGCATCCATTTCTTGAGGAGAACAGGGTTACACGGTTTGTTCTGTTGGAAGTTGACGTGTTTTTCAAGGTATTCTTTTAAAGACATATCGGCTTTTTCCATGACTATAATAAACCAATCTTTATCTTTATCATCGATGCAGCCATACATCTTCACAACGTTGGGGTGATCCAATTTAGCCAAAATGGCAAGTTCTCGTCGATTTTTTTCTTGGAAATTATATAATTTTTTACCCGCGACCTCAGCAGATTCATTCTTCATAGTGAGCTTGTATACTTTCGCAAAACCTCCTGATCCAATTAGGTTGTCCTTAGATATTAAAGGAGGGACAAAGTCATCCTCGGTTAATAATGTTATACCAGTATCGGGTTCGTCAGTACCTGTTCCCCCACAAATAAAAATGATAATCATTAATCATTATGAACACTTACCGGTAAAGGTAAATATTTATATAAATTATAAATGTCATTTAAGTATTATCTATATTCCATTTACCGTAAGCATGTTGACAAACAATGCGGGAAACCAAAAAATAAATACGAATTAATTACGGTACGGTCAACCCCTGCTTGTCAATGAGAATCGAACGTGTAATGGTGCAATACATTCCAATTTAGATACCTGTGTTTTCCTGTATTTCAATCACGTCGGGTGATGAGCTGGTCATCGAAGTTGCTGCAGATGTGGTATCATCCGTTGCTTGAATAGGTATAGCCTCACCTAAATGAAAACAAAAATACATTAGTCAGCACGAAGCGCAATACGAATGTATGATTTTACAGGGACATGAATATTACAATCGACAAGATTTGTTATCCCCAAAACAAGAATGACATTTTTCTCCAAGTTAGAGCAACTCATTTTGGATGTGTCATTTTGAGAAAAGTGGAAATAGCTCAGCTTACAAACGCTCCACGCATACACTCAACAATGGCACAACCGTAATTGAACGAGCAGGCCTACGTATCACAAGATTTCTCAATATCGGTAATAAGTCTGGACTATAACTTATGGAATTCAATGATGGGATCTGTTTTGACAGCATTCCCATGTATAGCTTTATTACAACCCACACACTAAACCAACAGGATTTATATTTTGTACTGGGTGCAAGATATTGTCATCGGATATGGATGCCCCGCCTTAATATTTTTACTCATGGGTGTACTATTCAATCAAAATGATATTGGAAAACATTTTCAGTGCTCAAGATACACCGACATTCAATCGAACAATCCAGAAAGTATTTTGCACAATGGTTACGGGTCAAAGATTAATTCATCGGGTTTGTTGTATGACGCTAATTGCATTGTGGGACTGAATTCCGGTACAACTCGGAGGCCAGCGTTGAAACCTCGAAAACGGGTATTAACAATATCAATACTCATTGGATAAAAACTCATATCATTTATTGATGTCTGGACTTGAATATTGAACTCAATTGTTGAACATTAACACTTTTGTTATTTATTGATCTATGCCTCAAAGACTGCTTTACTTTTATGTGGTATTTTATATCATGTACTCACAAAGCATGTCAGCTTCGTCTTGTTCCAATATCTTTGCATGCTGTTCACTGAGTACCTTTATAATTCTGGGCAGTTCTTTCATCATGCTTTCTGTCGTTTGAACGTCGTAGTACATCAAAGGATTGATCATTATTCCAAGCCACCCATCTGGTTTGTAGAGTTCATATTGCAATGGAATTATGAGCTTGTTCTGGTCCTTTGCGTATTGAGCCTCTGTACGATTTAAAATGTATAATAGCGTAATCATTGTATACTTATTGTATCCAGTACCACATCATGGTTTCCCAAAGATCTACAACTATAATAACCAGACGATAGTGTATTTAAATCATGAATATATTTATAAAAATAAATAAAATAAAATGATTAAAAAACAAACACATAAAGATAAATAATAATAATTACAAGAAAGAATTAAAAGAGTACAATTGAGGACCCTAGAATACATAGCGCAATCAAGACAGGCTATATTTTAGCGCACACGTTTGTTGTAGGGAGCGTGATGCTAGATCTCTGTTCTAACGAACACGAGTCATTTAACCAGGGATAAATCTCAATTTTGTGTTTTTCGGTCCCGTTCTTGAAGTTTGTATGTTTAATTGACCTTTGACCTCGATTTAGGGTCTAAGGTTACATGTGTTTCAATGGAACATCAACATCTAATTTCAACATGGTATAAAAAAACCCACAAAAACGAGCTATTGGTCATACAAAGTATATCATATTGTTGGATCGAGTGTTTTGAACAAAACAGTTAATGACACCTGTTTTCGTTGTTGTTGGGTTTATGATTTACCAAAGATTAATAAATGCTATCAGCGTTTAGTAATACCTCTCTTGCAGAAATCACTCTCCTGGTATAGTTTCGAAAAACACACAAGAACAGCATATGCCTGCTCCACGCTAGCGGCCATGTGATCGTCCATATTGCCCTCTGCAAAGCAATATATCATTACATTATACTTCATTAAGTTAACACTTAGTGTTTATAGAAACATACAGACCCAATATTTTGCGTTTTCTGCGTCTTGCATTGTAACGCAACGTTATTGATCTGGAACATGTACATTTATGTTTATCATTTAATGCCAACGACAGTCATTGTGCAGTACGGTATTGACAACAATACAAAACATTTTCTGATACTATTTACCGAAAAATAATTTAAAAGCTTTATAGAACTTTATAGAAGTTTAAACGTCTAATAGTGTAATAATAAACAGGTCAAATAAAATACACAGACGTCAGTGTGTAGTGGAATGGCAATAAAGGGACAAGCGTGAGAGAAGGGAAGCAACAAATTATAAGTGTGAAAAATAAAATTAGCCCAATAAAGGGTGGAAAGTGGAGTGAGGAATTGGTTATAAATTTAGTTTAAACGTCGATAACACGCTGTATGAACTTTGATTGTGTTTGAATAAACATGTTAAGTTGTTGAAGTTGTTGAGTAAACAACGCCGAATACATTGATTTCCCCTTACTTACCCATATTATCCACGTCCATCCAAATCTTAAATCCAGCATATTTGAGCTCATCTCTCAGCTTTAACATTCTTTCCCTGGATTCACTTTTGTACGATATCATCACGTGCTTTGGACCTATGTAAAGTCATATACAAATTATAATAATACAAAGTTAATTTACCCACAATAATAATGTTATCTGTCTCTCGAACTGAAACATAAGTTAAAACGGACCGTTTAATACTGAACCAACTTATTTAATGAGAAAAGCATGTACAATCATGTCAAAGATTTGCTGTCAACCATTAAATATTTTATCAGATTGATTACATGGAACATGCGGAACCTTTTTATGAGACACCCTGTAGATAGCTAAAGAAGTTAGCATCTGGATTAGGAGGAGAGGAATGACAATGCTCAATAAATATGACAACATCACATCCGGCCCACGTCACCTAAGACGGGTAACAGGCGCTATACAACCAAGGGTTACCAGTCTGATGAATCTCTCAGTGGTAATGAAACGTCATTAACTTCGGTGAGTAGCATCATCCACTTCCCTTGTGGATTTTTATATTGAATTCGCCATTTCATTGGTCCGATGTATTTTTACCTTTGCCTCTCCACTTTGTCATCAGTTCTTCCAAAGATGCCTTGCAATCTTGGCACTCCTTGACCGCTTTTATCATCGCTCCCTTAGTTGCTGCCGTTCCTCGTCTGCTACGCCACAGAAAAAGAATTTTCTTCGCTTGTTGCTTGGGTGTAAGAGCTGGTTGTTGTCGGACACATACGATGTCATTTTCTAGAAGCCCAAGTCGTGTGTATACATCTTCTAGATGATTCAAGTTGAATGTTTCTACTATGTCCTGTATCTCATTATCCGAAAAGCTTGGCGCTATTTGAAGAAGAAAAAAGATTGATAAAAAGCCCATATACAATAACACATGGTGGCAAGGTCACACTGCAAATCTAGTACGCATGGCTCATACGCAGTGGCGTAGCCAGGGTCATTTGTCAGGGGGGAGGCAAAGGGTATTTTTTCCCGGTGAATATCAGTTCGACCCGGTGGCGTAGCCAGGTTTTTTCCAAATATCCCTTAGCCCCCAACTATATTTCAAATTGCACAGGGATTACAGTTGTTGTCTTAAAAGTATCAACAATTTGCAAACCAAATCGAGATTTACCTGCTTCTGCTGTCATATTATGAAATATTCTTACGACATGTTTCATACAAACAATTCAAATTTCCCGCCAAATAATCGATTTGGCAGTGTTCAAAGTGTACTCACCTTAAGCTAATGCTATGTCTAAGTTCATTTTTAGAAATCCAAAAGTGTATTGTTTGAAAGACAAAGGTTCACACTTTGTATTAATCACACTATTCTATTTTCATTATATATTGAACGACCCTCGTATATGCCACTGAATCATATAATAATCAGATCTTATACTTGTGGTTCTACATTTCAGCATCCTCATGAACACTAACAGGCCCATCTATACTTTAAATCTTACCGCTTGTTTTGAGTTTCTTCCGGGCTGTTTCATCAGTTTCTATGATTTCTCTCTTTCTTTTATCTGAAATGTATAATAGCGTTGTAATTAAAGGTCCAGTTATTTACTAGCCATACTTGGGACCGGTCTTTCAAATTCTCTTAAACAGTTAAAAAAAAAGCTTTTTAAGCACTTTCGATAAAGATATTCCACATGTGTTATGTTGGCCATAAATTTAATTACCCTGCTACGTCTTCTATAACTATATGTCCGGGTGACATGTCAATGTAATTACGTAAAACAATTTTATTCTGTTCTCTCCTTTCTTTATATACCTCGTCTTTTGTATGTAAACACGCCTTTTACATCATCAGCATCATGTTTTTAATGTTATCTGATTGCTGCAAATAGCACTTACACGATTTTGCCAAATGCAAAATAATCGTCATTCACGCAAGTTTATGACCCAGCGTATCATATCAGTGTCACACACAAAAACGTACCACCAGGTCTGCTATCAGGTTCATCCATTCTAGATCGTCCGCCATCTCCTTTTGCGAGAGGACCAGGAGGAATCGGGTCTGTAGTACCATGGAAATCTGAGAAAATATACCACAAAATAGCGTTACAAAGGTCAAAATCACTATATCAATTTTGCATCGGAAATGATTGTCTTGTCTAAAAACACCTGTAAGGCAATTGTCACATGCACAGTTAGTGTTTTGTGTTTCACATGTACATTATAGAGGTTCCATGTACCCATGCGCAACGGACTATAAATGGGAATCGTAACCGGCCTATTCTATAATTGAATCGGTGCATAACGTCTCAATCATCGCATAAACCTTGTTACCAAATATCATACGTACGAGGGTCGGTCAATAAGTGATTAAAGTGATCATGGTATGGGATGCATGAGTGAATCTATATTGAGGGATAGTGTGATCAATACAAATTATGAACCTTTGTCTTGCAAACAATTCACTTTTGGATTTGAGAGTAACTATTGTCTGTATGAAACACATGCATAATATTACACCAGAAGCAGGTAAATCCCGATTTTTGTGTGCATAATTATGATACCTAAGACAATAACTTTAATCCCAGTGTAATTTGAAATAATAGTATAGAGTAAAAAGTAAGGAGAAGCAATTACATAAAAAGTATACAAATATCAGTATTTCAAATAGCCCATTTTTTATTGAATCACTAATTTTGTTAATAATAAAAAATAATCAAAATTGGGAGATTTGATAGGATAGTTAACTAATTATCTGAACTTATTCATATGAAATCTACAGAAAAAAGGCGCAGACGGCAGATCCTGTCGAACTGAACCAAAAAATGATAAAACCATGAAATCGTCCAGATAAAAGCTTACTGTGAGTTAAAATGTAATTACAAACATTGAAAAATGGTTAAATCAATGTGTATAATTATTTTGATAATCAAAATGAAAGTACACATGTACATGGGTGTATGAACGGTATAAAATCTACAGAAAGGTTTAAAAAGCAAGAGAAAGTATAACTCAGAGAAAGGGTCTAAAGTGGAGAAAGGTCTGTAATTTAGAGAAAGGTATGTAAAGCAGAGAACGGTCTGTATACATTTGTATGTAGAGAAAGTTATGTCAAGCAGAGAACGGTTTGTAATTTAGAGAAAGGTGTCTAGAATGGAGAATAATTTAGATAGAGGGGTCTAAAGTCGGGAAAGGTCTGTAATTTAGAGAAAGGTTGTATAGCAGAGAACGGTCAGTAATGTAGAGTAAGGTATGTAAAGCAGAGAACGGTCTGTAATTTAGAGAAAGGTGTCTAGAATGGAGAAAGGTATATAATTTAGAGAAAGGGGTCTAAAGTGGAGAAAGGTCTGTAATTTAGAGAAAGGTTGTATAGCAGAGAACGGTCTGTAATGTAGAGAAAGTATGTAAAGCAGAGAACGGTTTGTAATTTAGAGAAAGGTGTCCAGAATGGGAGAAAGGTGTATATAATTTAGAGAAAGAGGTCTAAAGTGAAGAAAGGCCTGTAATTTAGGGAAAGGGGTCTAGAATGGGAGAAAGGTGTATACAGGCCCGTAAGCAGGATTTGTTTAGGGGGGAGGGTGTTTTTTCTGGAAAAGTTATATTGGTACCCAAATAATCGTATTTTTTTTCTTCAGTCAGCTCAGAAAATTTGAGAGCGGGGGTGGGGTACGGGGTGAAGGTGAAGGAGGGAGGGGGGGGGGGGGGCGGTTGTAGGACATATTTTAGTCCAAACCGGCCCGAAAAAATGCTTTACACAATGGGGGAGGGGCGTTTTCCGAAAACTGGGGTGGGTGGGTGGGGGGGGGGGGGGGGGGGGTACATTTGTACACAAAAAAGGTACATTGGTAAGCTCTATTTTACATACGAGTAGGACTATACATACCATCTGATCTTATTGCTTCTGCAATGTCTGCTCGTCCAATACGCTTGAACGCATTAGCTAACTCATTCATAATATTGCTACAAGATGTATCTGAAAGACGTCCCTGCTGCCACTCATTGAGCATACAGAATATAGCATTGCCAACATTTCCAACATTATTCATGTCGAATTGTTTAATTCTGGCATACTGGTATCCTAGATGGGTTCCTAGCTCCATCCATTCAGAACTGAAATGATTAGTCAGCTCTCTCAGTTCTAATTCGGTGAAACGGAGTACCATATTGACAAATTATTATGAGTACTGCTTCTGAAAATAAAAATAATTAGGAGCCTGAATGTTATGATCTTTGATGCCCGGTAGGCAGTATTTTATTATGTTATTGTCAATACATTCTGTTCTGTCTAGCTCAAAATTGCCACTTAATAAAACCCCTTGTATGACAAGTTAAACAAATAATACAAGCTTTCTGTATCCAAATATGTTTCCAGAGTCGGTATTAAACTGCGAATTACTGCGAATTATTTTACCGAACATATAAAGCTTTAAAAATGTATCGAAATGTTGGTTCCAGCATTATCTTAATTATGATTCTCCTTCGACACGACTTCCAATTGATATAAAATGATATTCCTGATACATACATGTACTACGAGGACTCATTTGTACCATTCATACACGAAATTAATTTTAACGGCATTAATATCAGATGCAGACGACGCTTTTGTTAAAACCACAGACGCGCGCAGTGAACCTTGACCTCATTGTTTGCATCAGATGAACTCGTTTTCACCCGTGTAGACATGTACGTACCAGTGCAGTGTGTACACAAAATACGAATACAGTTATTCCTGATTTGAACCGATCCGAATGGTTGTTTAAACACTGTCTTTGTTTAAACTAAAACTAAGGCAAAGTATTAAAAAAAATGTTTACCATCCGGACCTTTTTAAAACAGGAAGGAGGAGGGCCTTTTTTAAGTGTAAAATCGCCCTTGTTAGCGACAAACTGTGAGAACCTTCAGGAGGCCTCTTAAAATCTTTTTTCTTCTTCATGGTTATGAGCGATTTGTCACCACAAAACTTATTTAAAAGGCTTATAAAAAAAGAATCAAAGCTGTTACAAACATTGAAGCGGACCAAAAATGGAAGCGGGAGGGGACGCTAAATATGTTATTTTTAAAAATATTTTGCTTATGCAAGATGACGTGTTTTCCCACCTTCAAGTTCAATAAAACGCTACCGTATTCGCAACATACATACATCAGTGAATATAATTCAGCACCCGTTCAACACAGGAATAACATACAATGGACCGTACCGGATTGCATGATATATACCCGCCTCCTAATCGTGCTAATGGTATCATACCAACACTTAACTCGATCTTATGCTTGCATTAAGTCAATTTCAAGTTCATATTAAAAAAAATCAATGTTAAATAAGTATGATATCAACGTTAAGAAAACCCCAACAGCAAAGGATACTTACAGAAACCAGTGATAATGCGGGATTGTTGGAAGCGATTGTTGTTGGTGTTTCGCGTGCCTAAACAACGGAAGTGATTGTTTTATTAACATCACATTATGTATCATTCCCCTTAAAATAGTTCGCGAGGTAAATCATATCCAAAGGGAAGCAAACCAAGTAATCATTGGTAATATTAACGAAAATAAATGCTTAGGACAGCAGCATTGCAAATATGCTCTAAAATGGTTGACTGTGCACCGGAGAGAGGTTCTGGCGGACTGATATCTGTTCGGAATACATAAATAACAACAGGTCGCGTTTTTTGATTAGCTCATCCGGGAACTTGTTGTGCTTACATCTTGATGGCGCTGTGGCACTATTTGTCGTCTGCTTTAATAGGTATAGACTTAATTGAAGTTTACACGGATTTGTTTGGACAAATCCTGAAAATGTGTACAGTTTCACAAACGTTTATAAGAACTGCAAGGTTTCTACTACCACGACTACCCTGGATATGAATAATTCACGTTTAATTGTTTGTTTTACACATTTGAGCTCAGTTTGGATACACCATACCGTTGTTTGTTTGAGTCTGACCATGGAAGTACGACATTGTCAGACAGACTTGATACAAGTCTATACATAAGCAGACGACAAACAGCGCTACTGGGTGCACACGACTAATTAGAGCTCCACAGGGATATGTACAAAAATACTGATATAAAACTCTGTTTTGGGGTTTTAGACCACTACATTTTAAAATTGGACCTTGTAGATTGAATTTTTCTGAAAGATGATCACTCTTTCTCACAAAAAAGTGCAGAATATAAGAAGGGTAGCCTGCTAGATTTTCCATAAGACGGCCAGACTACATCTCTGACGAGCTTGGAAATATCACCGAAATCGCCAATATTTCCAGTAAAAATCACAAATTTGAAAGATCTCAAAACTTACCTAGATGATATTCACAGTTTATAGTCAGTGTGCATGTAGGTGATGTCCCATTAATCATAATTAATAAAAAATCCAAGGCATTCACGCAATTGTTCTTACTGTCAAGTCTTTTAAATTGAGGATTTTGTCATGCATACTTTCCGATTCTGGGCTCTTAAGGGTAGGTGATACCCTATTCCTATTTAGTGTAATGCACTCTACAGCGTCAAGTAAACATATAAAGCTTACTCCATAGATTCGAAGTCGACTAAGTTTTACTTATTGTAGTCAGTGTACATGTAGGTGATGTCCCATTAATCATAATTAATAAAACCCTATCCCTATTTAGTGTAATGCACTCTACAGCGCCATCAAGATGTTAGCCCCAAAAAGTAAAAGTTCCCGAAAGATGTGGTTTCCGAGTAAGTTTGTTTTAAATTAAAGAAAACTACAACAAAAAAAAACAAAAAAAAATCCGTAGCTTTTGTCCATTAAATTATAAGTTTTCTGGGACAGATTTATGCTTTGTTCAACATTTAACAGGCCTGAACAGTCGCGAGTTTGTCGCATTCGTCGCGTTAAAGTATACTTTAGGACCCAGATACCAGTATCGTTACATAATACTGGAGCATAAAGGTTGTCAGTATCGGTCGATACTGGTACGATTTTACTGTTCCAGTATCGGGCGATACTGAAACGCCAAATTTGTTTTCCAGTATCGAGCGATACTGGAACATTTTTATGTTCCAGTATCGGGCGATACTGGTATACATGAAACCATTGAGATTCGTCCCAGTATTGAACGATGCGTGCAGTACGAAACACGTGCAGTTTACTGTTTAGGACATCGCCTCTATGTTTTGAGCCACTGACAGGCCAAGATATTAGAAATTACTCCGTGAACATGTGTCCCGAGTCTCGACTTTGTCTAGCCAATACAGTCTGGCCACGTTATATTTAGCATTTAATGTAGCCCAATTGGGCTAATAATTAAAACTAAAATCTAGTCTAGAAATCTTATATTGAGACTTTTCCGGGGACTTTTCTCAAAATTTTATAAAATCTGAAATACTAAGCACTAATTTGTATGAAAAATTGGAGTTCAAAGCTAGAAATTCTTTATATATAACTTCGCTAAAACTAAGACATGCTAAAACCTTACAATTTAGGCGTTTGGTTTTTTTTAAACCATCAATTGCCAATTAATGGTCTGCCAGACCTACCGTCCATGGACACATGCTGGTGTCGCAAAAACTCAGAGAGTTGGAAGAGAGAATTCTAAATTTATAACTGCGAAATGAAATTCTTTTTCATATTACATTGGAAGTATACAACCGAATTTGCTCATTCGAAAAACAATTTGTTATGTCATTTATTCATTTCTGTCCCTAAAATCACGAAGAATCAACAAAATCTTAATTGAGTTAATTTCACAATGACCCGCACTCTAGTGTGAAGGCCTTGCTACACAAACCCTAGTCAAAACCAGCGTCGGAACTGCAGGAGCAGGTACCCAAAGCGCCGTAGCTAACAGCTGGTGCAATAACTCACAGAGTTGGGAGGAAAAAAAACTTGATTTGTAACCGCGAATACTGCCCTATAGCCGTGGTCAGGAAAACCTCAGAACTTACAGGGAACGGAACCGTAATGCCGGGCCGTAATGGTCAGTGGCGTAGCTAGGATTTTTTCAGGGGGGGGGGGGGGGGCAAGATTTCTAAAATTTTCGTAAAAGGTTGCCCCACATTTTTTTCTAGTCACTTACCTCATGAATTTCACGTAAGTGTGGGGGGGGGGGGGGGGGGGGGGACATTTTCGCACAGTCCCCCAAAAAATCGCACAGTTAAAAAAAATCGCACAGTAAATGTGTACATGTGTACTCCATTTACAATTTACAATTTTGCCTTCTATTTGGCTAATAACCTCGGTCTTTTTTCTCAATTTGTTCCTATTTCCTTTTTTTCTCGCCCCTTTTTTTAGGGGGTTGGGGTGGGGGGGGGGGGGGGGGCGGGGGCACAAATGGGTTTTTTTTGTCGGGGGGGGGGGGGCAATGCCCCCCTCCCCCTGAGCTACGCCACTGGTTATGGTTACTGGACTGAATTCATGGCAACCGTTTTTCTGAATTAAACGGTCATTCCGTATTATTGTTACAGCTTTCGTATGGTTCTATTAGACTTTCTGCTTCAAGACACACTCAGTTATTTGGCATGGAAGCGCCCGTCTTGTTATTGCGCAATACCTGCACAGTGCAGCTTGCCACATTATTTCTAGGCCATTTACAGAAGGTGGGTTATTTGACACCTGACCCAAGCGATCATTATTATACTTCACGCAAACTCACAGAGGTCAGTCATGAATACAGTCAATCTTTAGGATTTGTATGACATTTATATTTTTCTGGAGATTTTTATTTTACACTCTTTGAAGTAAAACAGATCGGATATATGCATGATGCATTATATTGTTTGAAGGAAAATTAAAGAAACGCTACTAAATCACTGAATATACATGTACCTTTATTAGCTTTCATTGTCACACTATTCATGCACAATTTTCACGGTACTACGATATTTTCAGTATCTTATCGCTCGATATTCACTGACATTTCCGCATGATTTTCACGATCTTCCCGTGTTTCCTATGTTAACAAACCTGCAACCCAATTTTCTCACGTGACACTGACATTTGTTTTTTACCACGAATCTTCCGATTTCTACACAGGGTCTGAGAGAAGAAATATGCAATGTATAAACTGTATTTGTATATATAGTACTGTTTATTTTTCGCACACAATAAATCATTATTATTATTTCTAATAAGGCAGCGAAAAAAAACCCCAATGTTCTACGAGGCTTGTCGACCCTCTTTTGATAAATTTCAATTTTATTTTAATATTTTTGTTTACAAAATTGTTCTAATAGTTTTGATTATTTTCATAAATTCATATATTTGTGTAAATGTTGGAATTGTTTATTTGTTAAATTAAACGAATGATGAATGAGTAAATATTTTCACGAACATTTTGAAGAAAAAAACCTGCCCCCTCAAAAACAGCAAAACAATAAAAACGCCCGACCGACCGAGCCTACCTGAGAGGTCCGTTTGTCCATAGAACAAGCTGTTTTTTCGAAGTAAGCGCAAAATATTGCATATTATTATTTTGTTACATACACCTTGACAATTTCAAAATGTTAGGCTAAATACGTAATGCAACCTAACCATAACACCGAACATATTAACAAATTGTTAGCTAAATATCTATACTAATGTCTTGGATATGCCAAACGGTTTATTTAAGTGACCGTTTGTAAGGTAAACAACATAAGGTTCAGTCACATAGCCGATTATTTGCTAGAAAAAACCACTTCCAGACTGCTCACGATTGGCCATTATTCGAAAATCGTTAGCACTTTTCTTTTTTCATGTGTAGTTTTGGCAAGGTCTGGGACTGTCATGTGCAGTCTTCTGCAGTCTTGTGTGGTCGGGAGTACGTGTCAAATTTGACAAACCCGCCACGATTTTTTCTCGCAGCCTAAAAAAATCGTGGTGGGTTTTTTAATCGGGAAGGCCGGCATGGACACATGAGCGGTTTGGAAGTGGTAGCCGATGAGTTGGCGCGCATCATGAGTGGTTGTGTGTAGTTGGAAAGTGGTCGGCAATGAGTCTGCTCCAAGCGGGAGAGAAGATGCAAGCCAACTTGACATGACTACAGAAGATTAGTCGCCGACTTGTGAAGATTAGTTGCCGACTTGTAGCCAACTGTTCATGTACGAGGGTCATTCAATAAGTTCTACCTCCTCACTCATAACATCGCTAATATGAATGCCAGCCTCCTGACATTTGTCATGATTATAGCTCTGAATCATAGCTACACATTTATAGTAAATGCTAATTGATACCTATTTTATTTTTGTCATGATGCAATCAAAGCCAGAGAGAGATTTTGGACAACGGACACGGAAAATTACCCCAAAGATAAATACGTTTTCTCTCCGTATTGTATGATTATAGGTATAACCGCCCGATTTAAATACTGAAAATAGAAAACAATGGATGATTTCTAAATATAATGCTATACTATCATATATAAATCAGATTGTAGGCAATATTAACTACTAGCTTGTAAATAGTATAATATATCAACTCGAATGTATTGACACGCCTTTAGCATACTGGAAAACCGATATTCAGTCAAATGTTCGTTGTTACAAGTCAAGCCACATTGATGCCTCGAATGTTAAATCTTAACATGATAGTAACTTTATCAATTTTCCTTATATGCAACATTTAGAATAGTTACTCAGGTAGTCAGTGATAGAAAAATATATCTTCGAGAGACTTAAAATATATCCATTTAGCCCTGTATAATGAAGATCTCTTAGTTCCTATGAAAATCAAATATTACTTTTACAGCGGTTCTCTAGGGTAGGTTTAAAATAGATGGCTGTCCTGGTCTGGTTCTGGCTAATTAGAGGGCATTTTCCGCCAAGAAACCAGTCACTTGTATTGTTAAAAGTCTGTTAAAGAGATATTTGTAACTTAGAACGATTGTAATTGACCGATAGGTACATTTTGTCTCTTAGAATTGGCCAAATGAATAGCACAGGAGACATTTGGCCGTTTTTTACCCGTCTCCGTCGCACTAAATGCATCTTTGGTTTTTACTGCATATCCAGTAAAGTACAATGAGTATTCAGACCAATTTACTATGATTTTGTAGCTGAGATTCAAAGATTCAATTGTGGAATATTTCAAACGACTGGCTTGTATAATAGCAAAGTTATGATGTAGGAGGTAGAACTTATTGAATGACTCTCGCACAAAACGGCGAGCAGTCACAACTTGTGACGTCGTGTCAAGGTCGGCGATTGATCGGGGACTGAACAAGTGGCGTCGCCGATTAAACATGCTTGATCTTGTTGATTTCATGATGCTGTCTGTCGCCTACTGGTAGGCGATTCAGCATCTCTTGTCTTGTTGAAGGCGGGGAATATCGCATGCTAATCATCCCTGCTCATCCCTGGTCGGGATCCAAAATGTAAATTGTGCAAGATTGAACAAGATTTCAGCCGATTTTGAAAAAAAAACTGTTCTTGTGTAGTTGGGAAGTGGTTGGGTCGCGAGCTGTCTGCTATGTGACTGAACCTATATATAGGAACACATGGAGGGGGCGGGTACAATTCCATGAATCTATAGGCAATTACGTATCTTGGTACTGTCCTCGTGGGTTCGAGTTTAGGTCTATTTAAAACAGTGAGTGAAGCAACTGTTTATACATCGTAGATATTGTTACAACAATTGCAATAGTAGACGTGTAGATGTGTTTATTAATTAAACATATTCACAATGTTTGATGTTAACAGCTTTTACCGTTGCAAAATGTTCTAATAATAGTTTTGTATCATAACAGCCACTAAAACATTTACAACCATTCACTAGGTGCGAGCGCAACATGCATTGTATCAGCTTTTTCAGAAATTACAATACAGAGGATCATCTATGTGTTCCAATATCCGTGGTTAACCCCCTGAGAACTACCGGCCGATTGGTCAGAAAGATGGATAGATCATTTATTGCACCAATCAGAGACATTGTTAACATAATTGTATCCCTGATAAAGATCGGGGTGAAATAGTTTAAAAGCTGTATCGTAATTGGTTATTCTAATTAGTATATCTATACTGCTTATAATTAAGATGATTCAATTCATTTTGTGATTCATTGCATTGTATAATTGTTGCTTTTTTATGCATTATTTGTATATGTATAATGTTCTCTGCTCTGGTTTCATTGTTTCTTTTGTTTTTATTGCTCAATGCGCCATGAGTGCTTTGGCAAATTTGTGCGCATTATAAATGTTCAGTATTATTATTATTATTATTATTATTTAATTAACCAATCAGAAGCGCTGTGAGATAGACAGATAGTGCACAGGGGGTTAAACAGAAGTTTATACTGCTGACACACCAGCACTCTTTAAAGATTGGCGGGCTTAAAAGTAGGGCAGTGTATCAAAATGGATACAAACAACAAAAGAGGGCGTACTTTGGTTTGGGTGAACACGGAAAATACAACATAACAAGGAATTTTAAGTCAAGGGTGAAGAGTTCACCAAACTTCTAAAAGACTAGAAAGAGAAAAGAGGAAAGAAAACTCCCTACATTTAAAGTAGGCTATAACTGTTTTCAGAGCAATGCAATACTGATTAAAGGCTAAACTAAAGAAGCTTATTTTAAATTGTTATTGAAAGTCCAGATTCACTTAGTGGCGTTATTTGCAGACGTCTTCTTCACACAGCGTTTTCATGCTCTGGGTCTATAATTGCATGAATGAATCCTGGGCTCTGCTTGAAAGTCACAAACACCTAAATATAAATGAAACCAAACAAAGATATAAAATATACGGATGTTTTTCATGACAAAAATATCATCAAAATTATCTAATGATAAATAAATGAAAAATAATGATACCCCAAAAACAATAAAACAAAAAACAACAACTAAACCCCAAAACAAAACCCCAAAAGAAACACCCAAACATCACAGTTGAGGTCTAACTCCGTCTCAACTAAAGGTGGGGTGTATTGTTATGATCAGTCATATGTAGTAAGTGATATTGACAATCTTGAACATTTTTCTCTGGATATTTTTCTGTTTTCACTATTTTCAACAAAAGTCAATCCCTCGGTTCCATCAGGCGCTTGGAATCGCTAATATCCGCAAGGCCACTAATCTCACTCATGAAAACTAAGTTTCCGTTAGGAACAGCATCCAGATTCATACGGATTGAAAAACGTTCGACGCTTTGACAAAACGCACTGGCTGTCCGTACTAGGGAGATGTTCATTGCGTTCGATGACCATTGCTAAACACATTTCCCGAAACATCGAATTGACACACGGGAAGTAAGCAAACAAACGGTGAGCAGTGGCCTATTGTTATCCAATACTTGGTATGCTTTACTATTGAAATGGTCACTTGCGAGAAAACCAATTACACGCTGACAATATACTGTATCGATCGATCAATACCTTTAAGTGGGCAATTACGACGGAGCAAACATTAATTTTCGTATTGGCGGGTCATTATTTAACTGCATTCCATTCATCTACACAAAACTGTCCGTTTATCCCATTGCGTTTACCCTCTCCGTTCGACGGTTTTCAATCCATACCAATCTGGATGCCATCCCTGATCGTATACAGCCTGTTATGATTGAGCAAGACAGGGTTGTTGTGGTTGAATATTAACTTTATACGTACCTTTCCGGCGGGATCCTTGTCCTCTAACATACGTCGCAGATCTAGTAATATGTCGCTGAAAGATGGCCTGTCATCTGAACTGTCTTGCCAGCAGAAAAGCATTATGTTATATCTGGCAAAATGTAAACATTCGATTATCGACAATCTGTTAACATTTTAAAAAGTTAATCCGGAACGTTATGACAAATGACTTGCATCATGCATGTGACCCGGACGCGATATTTTGTTACCGTAAACAACATTTGGATTACAATTGATATACATGTATGAATACAAGTGTTTTGCACTTGTACTTACATTACATTATATCCTATGTCGAAAAAATATCAGACAAGGTTTAACGCAAAATTCTACGATACCGAGATTCGAAACAGTAACCTTTCGTTCATAAGACCTATTCGATAGCCATTAGACCACGAGGAGTTGGCTGACAGCGATTGGAATTTCAATCGATATGATTTTTACGGAATAAAGCTAATCTGTTTTAACAATATATATAATACAATAGAACGTGAGTAAGTCGAATATGTATAGCGTACAGTGAGCTTTCTGTGAACTACGCCCGCGCTACGATGTTATTATTACGCATTTTAACTAGCCTATCCAAATGTTGGTTACGGTAAAGAATTTCGCGACCCGGACGCGATGTTCGTTACCATAAACAACATTTGATACCTTGACGGAGTAAAGCGCATAGCACATGTACATTGTACAGCAATACATTTATACAGTGTTTGGCCAAAAGTGTGTACGGTTAATAAATTCGCGACCCGGACATGACAGGTATAAATTAAAAGCACCGTGTTGCACATATTTCAAATAACCACAACAGCTGCGTTGATTTAAGAAAGTCAAAGAAAATAATTCGGGTCCAATTCGGGTGTTTTTATTTTCACAAAATGCATGATCAGCTCCGTGTCCCTTTGTTGTGAAATCTTGACCTTTGACTTGACTTAACTTGTCATGTTGCCCAATGACTTGCTCTAACCTTAATGAATTGATCCAATTAAAACATACTTTGAGTTGACTTGGCTTGACTTATGACTGGAAGTTTATTGTTTTTATGTGACTTGTGCCTCGAGGGTTAGTGACTTGGTCACTACACTCTGGTTCCGAGTAAAACCCGGGACCGAGGGCAATTTTACTTACATTTCGTCGGTGCAATACGAAGGTTTATCTAACCTGTGGCCATCAGCTAGTCTCTGTTGTAACAAACTACAGTCACTTATTGCGTGGTATGGAGTACCCCCTATGAAGCATATTGGAAATGATTGGTTACGTCGGACATTGATCACAACATAACACGGTGGTAATATAGGTGATGGTTTAATATAATATACGTGATGCTTTAAAGTTATCTCCCTGTTATCTAAAGTCGGGATGTGACTTTAGCTCGTATCTAATTATAATGTTATGCATGTATTAAGTGCAGTGCAGTTTTAATCGGAAAAGAAAGAAGGATGCCGACACCGGTGCGGATTGCTTCATCCCTGTGACTATCTAACAGCAGCTTCAGGTGACAGAGTAAAGAGCCAAGGAATTTGAGATTAAAATGACGTTTGTAGATCTGTTTTAACAGGCTTTGTTCATCGGAAGAGCACAAAGTCCTATGTCAGTGCCATGCAAGCAACGAGGATCTGTTCCGCAAGAATGAAGGGCACCGAGATCATTAGCCTATAGTATTAGGGCGAGAGAAGCGAATGTCAATAATGGCAATAGTTTCAATGCTAGGCATCATACCTCTCAGCATTACTATTTGCCGGGTCATCCTGATCCGCCAACTGAAACGGGGAGAGCGTGAGTCTACCGGCCCGGGAGCGCCGTGCAGTTTCTGAACTAAAATGGCGGCAACTGTAGACAAATGGTAGATATCGTCTTCTCCAATATATTACCGTCAAAAATGCTACATACTACTGTCAGTTTCATTGCAAAAGTATGCTAGTCTTACATCGCACTCGGGTTATGGGAGAAACGAATGAAGGTAGCGTACATGGCTTATTCTGCCACAGCTTTTACTAATTCTCTTAACACTTTGCACGTGGCAGTCGCCTGCAGACGACACTTCCAAAATTTCACAAAATGTTTCAAACATTTCAAAATTATTGAATTTCATCACCATGCATTAAAAAGTAAACATGCCTACTAATTGGTTCAACAGTAATCCTTGAGATAAGACTTTGAAAGTTGGGAAAGGTGTCTGAGAAATCTGTTTTGTATATGGTAAAACAATAGCCGCGTGGAAAGTGTACATAATTGATCATCCTGTGAGTCAAAGACAACATTCTTTACTTACCTAACGTTACTATTTCCCAGAGTAATATCCCAAATGACCACCTGAAATTGAGTTGCATATTTGACAATTATTCAGATGTGTATGATGGTGCGTAGAAAGATGATCTTAAAACAAGGTGGAAGTTGTTTACATGCCAGTAAATATATTGACGCTTTGAAACACATTTTGATTCATTCGCTGTCTAGTATAGTGTCTTCATTAAAAGGACCAATTCCAACTTAATCTTTTTGCAACCACAACAAATAGTTACCTCAGGTTTACTGACAATAATTATTTGCTCATGAGGTGTGTATATATTTTTTAACATTGGGAGATGGAGTTGATGAAACATTTTCGAAGCGGGAAAACTTTGAAGATATAGAATGTCTAAGATGTTACATATGTCTTTGTAGCCTGCTCATTAACATTTTTGCCTTTTACACTAAAATTGTCAAATATGAGGTTATTTAAGTCAATATGAGTTTAGGTTAGTCAAAGCGACACACCCCACAATCACACACCCCACAGTCGTCAACATGGACGTGGATCATTGCATAGACCACTCCGGGGACCACCTCTGGGACCACCTCCTTACGGTTTAAATATTGAGGGATAGGGAGGAGGGAGCGGCGGAGGTCACCTTCCCCAGAAACCGGTAGCTTCGCCTGTGTAACTTACGCGTCACTTTTGCTGCTATATACTTGCTGAGACCAAGATTCGATCGCTGACCACCGGAATGAATTACTCCTCGTATATCTCTGGAAATAAACAGAATCGGTAAACTGTTACCATGTATGATTTGATAAACTTCGTCAATCATCAAAATCGTCATCTTCTTTATTCATTAAAGACTTAAACTAAAGAGTACAATATTTGACCTATTTTTATATATTCTTGTCAAGTAAAAAAGAAAAAAGGTCAAATTGGGATAACGCTCCGATATGATAATTCTGAGCTCAAACTATTCAAATATGTATTACATTTTATTTCAACAGAACTTTCAGCAGCTCATTACAAAAATGACCCAATTTTTGCCCGATAGTCCAAACACCATTAGGATCTAAGGAGTTTTCAATAAAAGACCAACTCGACAGCAGGTAATGCTGAGGTGACCCGAGATCAGGGGTTCAAATCAGTTGCTACTTGCATCTAGACTTATATACGTAGGCGTAAAGGTGATAAACATAATTCGGAAAAATATACTTTAGGTCCCAGATTCTGGATTGTACTAGTATCGGGCGATACTGGCACATCTAAAATCCGATACTGGAACACCCAGTATCGCTCGATACTGGTACAAAGTCAGTGTTCCAGTATCGGGCGATACTGGCCCATCTCGGGCGATACTGGAACACAATTATGTACCAGTATCGTTCAATAAACAAATTACTACTGGTAGCCCATGTACCAGTATTGACCGATACAGGAACTTAAAAACGTTCCAGTATCGGTCGATACTGCAACACAATTTGGTGTTCCAGTATCGACCGATACTGGAACAATAAAATCGTACCAGTATTGAGCGTTACTGGCCATTTTTTGTGTTCCAGTATTGAACGACACTGGTACAGTATCTGGGACTTAAAGTACACATTTTCCAATAATTCATAAATTGAATAAAATGCATAAAAATCACAATTACCTGTTTTAATGTAAATAATTATCCGAACAGAAATCGAAGGTGAGTAAGGGGGCTGTGCACCTTCAGGTACAGCCTCCGTAAAACTACCGTAGCTTCGTCATTATTCATTTAATCCATATAAAAGTAAGTATACATTTTTTTGCATGAAAGGGTTCAATGAATCCAACCATGATCATGAAATTGACCATTTTGGAGAAAATTATAAAAAAACAAGTTTTTTGACCCATCTTAGGTTCTGCAAAGATAACTCAAAATAAATTTTGTCAAATTTTGTCATACTAGTTTTATTATATTCCTCATACAACTCCCTAGGAATCCGTTTTTTTTGTTGAAAATCTTTTTTTACCAAAAATGGTGATTTTCACGATTTTGGAAGGACATTTTGTTAGCACTTTTTGGTCTATACAACAGCAACAACAAAAAACGGTTCTTAGGAATTGTATGAGGAATATAATAAAACAAACTAGTATGGCAACATATTAAGCGAAGAAAATGGGCTTTTTGTAACACCCCTTTAACATGTAAACGTATAGGGAAACCATTTAGTGGTGTGAAATCAAAAGGAATCATTATGATGTGATCTCATTTTGACAGATAATCATCAAATGTATAAGTGGTCTCTGGCTTTAAACCAAAAATGCCATGAAACAAGCAGCAGAGTGGCTCCTATAGACTTGAGTTACTAAAATCACCTTGATTTACATACGAGGGGGTATCAAAAAGTTTTTGAAATCACCCAGAAGTGAAGGAGCTATATCGATGAAATTTTGTCAGTGTAATCACTTGTCCTTGAAAATATTATGGGCAAAAATTGTCTCATAAGTATGTTTACTTTTTATACAGGTGGCGCTAGATCAAGGCCAAGGCCATGTAAATCAATGACGTCTCCCAACGGTGCTGTGTACATGGTAAACGATAATGGCCCAAAAAAACTGATCCTTGTGGGTAACCTTCCAGAGGAGTATGAGGCTTAGACATTTTGTCATTTACAAAGACAAATTGAGACCTACGAGTGACAAATCACAAAATCTGAGCCTAATATTCTTCTGGAAGGCGTCCCACAAGAATCACTTATTGGACCATTATAATTTACCATGTACACATCACCGTTGGAAGACGTCATTGATTTACATGGCCTTTGCATCTAGCGCCACCTGCATAAAAAGTAAACATACTTATGAGACAATTTTTGCACTAATGTTTTTAAGGACCAGTGATTACACTGACAAAATTTCATCGATATAGCTCCTTCACTTCTGAGTGATTTCAAAAACTTTTTGATGTCCCTAATTGTTATCAATCGTGTCTTCATCACGTTCCTACCTTAATCGATGAAGTTGATCTAGCCCGGGTCCTTCCGATATGTAACTTAGATAGTCCAAGTCCAGATATTTTAGCCACCAATCCATTACCAATCATGACGTTGCTGGCGGACAGATGTTTGTGAACGATCTGAAATGACATTTTAATTACAGATGATATCAAAGAAAATTTTATTGCAAATTACACAGTGGACAAAAAGGAAGAATTTGTAACAACATTATAAATAAATTATAAGTTTATCACCATTATATTGCTAGCATGATGCTGATAATTCCACTAAAACTATTTTCATTCAAACAAAAATAGTCGTATAACCTGTTTTATATTAAACATACATAAGTTTTTCATATTATGGCTTACATCTTTTGATAAAGTAAACGCTAACCTGAATATGACACTTGACAGTATTTAAAAAAATTTAACCGTGACCTTAACTTAGCCATGTTATAGACCTTCAAAATTATCTACATCCGCCAGTCGCTGATGGCGGAAATATATCACCAGCTCGTCACCAATCACGTAACAAAACGGGAATAGAGGGCTGCACAATTCCATGACAGGTGACGAGCTGTAAATAAGCCATGTTCACATCATCAACGACGGGAAGAAGTCAATAGCGAATAGGTCTTCTTCTATAGAAGTTGCCACTTACGTCCATTGAAGCCAAGTAATCCATGCCCTTGGCCACATCAACGGCAAATCGTAGCAATCTTGAAGGCGACAAGCTGCTGACGTTGTTACCGCCACCAGTTGAAAGTCTGTGTTTACGGAGAAATGATCTCAAGTCTCCGCTGGATGCGGAATCAAACAGCACGTACAACATATCTGTAAATATTTAAGATAAAACGGATGTCTTTTGTCTTTTTCACTTTGTACATGGATTGGTCAGATTTTAGCCGACAGGTCTTGTCTACTTGTCTCGAAAAGAAGACTATTTTCTGGCTAATTACAGCCCAATTTAATAACCCAAAGAGAAAATAATACCATTGCCATAATCAAAACTATCTAAACTGCTCACAAAAAGTTAGGAAACTTTTTTTAAATCAAGTATAGTTTTATTATGTATTACTCTCTTGTATTATGTTGCATATCCATGGAAAGCTGAAGTGTTCTTTTTTAAAAAGATACCAAATGTGCAATAATGACATGTCGCTGTACTTGGCCACATTAATGAGAATGAGACAAAGTCACATATCAAATGTGCCAAAATTAGCAATTTTGTGTAACTTTGTGAACAAACAAATCGACACGTAATGAAAACAAGCAAGACAACATGCATCTTAATGTTAAAACGTTTACCGTGTCTTAGAAAAATTTACAAGTTGTAGGCCTAAACCTTCCATCACTTACCTTCATGACCTTCCACCTGTTAACCCAGTCTTGCAAATACCCCAACAATGGTTTTCTAAAGAGATGAGGGTTGACTTGTGTGTGTTGTGCTCACTGGTGCACATCTTTGTGTAAATCATTCATGGTTCTCAAGCATGACCGGATTGAATATTGATCATTACCTATTGACTGTTTAGCACAGATAAAGGTAATTTTGGCACATTTGATTTGTGACTTTGCCTCATTCTCATTCATGTGGCCAAGTTCAACAACATGTAATCATTGCAAATGTGGTATGATTTTAAAGAGGAACACTTCAGCTTTCCATTGATATATAACATATAACATATACAAAGAGGGTAATAAATAATAAAAATATACTTGATTAAAAAAAGTTTCCTAACTTTTTGTGAGCAGTTTATAAAACAAATATTGATTGCTCTATATTCGGCAATGGTAAAAATCATTGCCACTGGTAAATTTTGAGACATTCGACCTGAACTGTCAAAAGACTAAGAAACGCATAACTGAAGAAAGTCTTACCGTTTTCTCGGCACTGACAACCATTGTAAATTAATCATCCTTTCTTACATCCTACTACCCAGTTTACCCCCCCCCCCTCACTCTAACTTCGCAAAGACACATTGTGCAAAAGCGAAAGAGTTACAAGTTATGGAACTTTTAACCGACTATCTGCTATTTCGTTGTGTCATTTGTAATCCTATACATTCTGAGAACAAGAATGTAATGTATGACACATTACTCACAGCAACTATTGATAAAAGGATGTTTTTTTTGGACGAATCCTTTCAGATAAACATACAGGGTGTTCCAAAATGGTCTATACCTTTTTAAAACTTAAGATTTTCGGTATACAAATTCGCAGTATCAAACTGAACACGTATTTGGATGGAGAACGCTTGTAGAATCGTTTTATTTTGATAGCAATTTTGTCTATTTTTGGTTTGGTATCAGGTATTTGGTATGCAAGTTTTCTGTATCCAAAAATGTTTTCGGCTTTATTGTGAATTATTTAACTGGAGATATACAATATTAAAAAGGTTTTGGAACACATTTTGGAACACCTTGTATCAGTGTTAAGAATACGAAGAAAACACATATTTTCAGCAACTGATATGTTTTCATTTGTGCATTGGTATGTTTTCGTGTGCTAACTGAGCTATGATATGTTTTTCTGACAAGACCTTTCCAAAAATCATTATTTCTTTCCCTTTCATTAAAGCATATCATCAGTTGGGAAAAGGTGTATTTAGGTCCCAGGTACTGGTTTACCAGTATCGTTCAATACTGGAACATAAAAGTTACCATCGGCCGATACTGGATCGAGCAATACTGGAATGTTCCAGTATCTGGCGATACTGTTACACATTCAACCAGTATTGATTTGTCCCAGTATTGAACGATACTGGATAATTGTGTCCCAGTATCGCCCGATACTGGAACATTTTATATATGTGTCAGTATCGTCCGATATTGGAACACTGACTTTGTACCAGTATCGAAAGACACTGGGTGTTCCAGTATCGGACGATTACAGTCCAGAATCTGGGACCTAAATTACACTTTTTCCATGAGTTGCTCTGAAAATAAAAGAATTTTATTCTAGTAACGCATTTTGTTATATACTTTGATTATTGGAGATTCCAACGAGGCTTATGACGTTTCGATGTTTACCAATCATCTTCATCAGATCTAATTCGTTGTGGAAAGCATCTCTTGTGGATATCGAAGCGTCAGCTGTTCGTAGAAAGGAATAAAAGAAATTAGATATATGAAGGATTAAAACTGATTTCACACACAAAACATATCAACAATCTTCTAGCTTAATAATAATATTAGCAGAGCTCTACCCTTAAATTCATGAGTTAACAAGCTGTTTATTTGTCGACGATAAGAGACGTCAGAAGGAAAACATATCGATATAATTTAACTTTTTTATATTTCCATATCAACGGAAAACAATTAGTAAATGAATTTAGAAGAAAGAGACTTTGTCAACGTTTTTAAAAACAACGTTAGATTTACAAACTTGACCTTCAAGTATTGTTGCAGCTACATTAGTGCGCTTCAATCCTGCCTTTAACTTGTACTTGTAGATATCGCCGAATGCGCCTTCTCCAAAGACTTCGTTACTCGTGATGATGTTTGCCCACGTGACTTCCCATGATTCCTTGTGACTACGAGATCTGGCCTTTCCGGTAGAGTGCATCGCAACGGCCTCATACTAAATTGAAATAATAATAATAAATAAAAAAATAATAATAATGAATTTTGTTGAGATCTTTATTGGTTTAAATAGAGCCAATATTATACATTATTTTGAACTTCTGTAATGTTCTACAGATAAGTTGATACGAGTGCAGTACATAATCTTCTTAAATTTAGGAAATTCTCATTGGTTCTCAGAGAAATCGGTGACATTTATATCAGACAACTTAATACGGCGCACATTATTGAGCGTGACCACCTTCGCGCATTGCGTGGTAACTAAAGTTTTCTTCCATAACGCGCACTTCAGCTGTGCGTCTACCGCGGTTTTTCCTGCGTGCTTATGCGGCGCATTACGCCGACGCATGGTGTACTCACCGCACAGGATTGGATGGAATGTTTTTGGGTTATTCAATACTAACAGGGGTAAAAGTTGACAAATGTGTACAATTTTGAATAAATGTCTAAAGAATGACTGTTTAAAGATTGAGAATTAAGGTATTGTTTTTAGACCGTACCCGTGTTATATTGACATAAATGCGTTCGGTAGTATTATTTTTTGCGTGAAACAAGCCGTTGTTCCAGTTAAAATAATACTACTATCCGCATTTATGTCAATATAACACGGGTACGGTATAAACAACAATACCTTTATTTTCTAAATAAAGACTGCCACGATAAAAATTATACAATAATCACAAAAATTGAATATGCCCTAAACAACAAAAATCGTTCTCAAGACGGACGTATACTTGTTTTAATCAAACACAAATTGTGATGTCTTGCTTCTCCAATTCGACAAACGAGTGAAAATTAATGTAGGCCTACTTGCTATGATATCTATACGCTCACAGTGTCACTTCCCCTCGACAGTGATATGGATCAGTACGCGCAGGGCATTGCTTTTTCTCATTTCTCTCGAAGCATGAACGAATCTACGAACTTATTAAAATATACGATTTTAAATCCATCAGGTCGAATTCATTTTCACAAACAAAAAAACACCATTGAAACTATATTGATAATAAATTATATATTAAAATCTAAAACTATAAATTGGATATGATACAGTACTAGCTTTATAGCGCCCTCACCATAACGGAATAAACCGCAATATTATTGCGGTTTATTCCGTGTTAAAGCGGGATCAGATATAGGCAACCTAAGGTTGTTAAATTGGATGTATTTTCATCATAAGGTTGTTTTATTGAATTTTGTCTCAACCTCAGGTTTATTTATTGCAGTATTCAACCTGAGGTTGTTTTATTGAATTTGTTCTCAACATCAGGTTTATTTATTGCAGTATTCTATTTCAATAAAAGTGATTACAACATGAGGCTAGGTAACCTGAGGTCGAAAGGTGTATGAGCATTTCCATATCTCCATATAATACACGTGTATTTCCGACACGTATGACATAAAAAGGTCATACACAAACAACATTTATAAGGCACCATTCCAGAAAGATCATTGTGCCATGAAAAAACAAAAAACTACGGCAAACAGAGTCAATATGATGGATTGAAATGAGACTTCAACACCGTGTCTTGACACTAGGCAATGTACATGCCTCCCTGGTGTTTCTTGGGAGGCTATTCTACAGTGAGGGTGCAGAAACATACAAGTACACTAGCAACCAAAGTCTAAGAACACCTTGCAAGCTGTCAATTGAGAGAAAACACTGGGAACCCATTGAAATACTGTGTTAGCTTTTTGTTATTCTAGGTTTACAAATTGATAAAAGTTCTTACAAGTTTAAACAAGTTTGGGATATTTTTGAGGCATTGTTAGTTAATTTATAACAATATTCAGTGATTTAAAATTGTCTCTTTGATATGTTTAGTTAGTTTAGCTGGCTTATTGCACTTTGGTAGTTCACCACAGACGAACTGGTCATACACCTGTTCACTTGGTGACAGAATGTACAGAGATAACATGGAGAATTTGTAACCTTGTAAAATTCCCAAGATATACATTATAACTGGAGGTGGTCAGCAACTCAGAGTGGTAGCATGCCTTTAAGAGTAACATTAGCTTGACAATAATACTTAGTAATGAAATAAATATAATTTGTAGTATGCCCAGTTCATGTGGGTGCCAGCTATGAGAAAGTATTATGGAATTGGGATGGTTTCAATTTATAATATGGAAGTCATCAGGGAGAGTCAAACAGAAGTTGTACGGAAATGAATTTTTGTTAAAAAAAAGACCAAACAAATTTAGCAAACTAATTAAGCCCGTATTAAAAGAGCACATTCTTCCACTCTCATGAAGAAGAAAAAAAACACTGTTAAAATTATCAATGTAAGTGAGGAGCGAAGAGTACATTTCACAAAGAGTCATTAATAATAATAAATACCTTTTGAATTTTAATAAATCTGTACTCTTTGCTCCTCACTTAGACGGATAATTTAAAAGGATATAGCATTTCGTGTACAGCTACTAAAATAGGTTCATTTATTATAACAGGCATAACTCTTGTTAGCAACGATCAATTGCACTGATTCTTTTTTTCATATGAGCGGATGAATGTGCTCTTTGAATCCTTACCTCAGTGGTTGTCAAATTCGTTTGTTCAAGTCACAGTGAAACAGTCCAAATTTAATATCTGGGACGATTTTGACACCATAGCCGAGTGTAAGACATTTGGTTGATAGTGTAAAACGATTTATCCCCAAAACGATTTTTCCAATAATGTGCATTGAGAAGAGAAGTATGAGATGATGAACGTATAATGGGTCCTTCAGCAGGTTTGAGTTTAAGGGCTGTTAACCCAAAAAGCATGACTTTTATCAAGTGCTTTAACTTATTGGTAAAAAATCACTTTTTTGGCATTTTCTTTGGTCAATATCTAACAAACTAAACATTTTATTTCAAAACTAAATAACTACCCTAGACCAGTGTATTTCGATGATTTTGGTGCAATTAATTTTTTTCCAGCAAATGTTGAGCCCAAAAATAATTACTTTTTGGTCAAATTAAAAAGAATCACAATTGTTTACTCATTTCCTTTACAAAAATATACACTTTTGTATGGATAAAATGAATAATGAAGAATTTACGGCAGTTTTTACGGAGGCTATTCCTGAGACTTAACAGCCCTCTAGGTAGAGAGAAAGTCTGTACGGTAATCTGTTCCACAGGCGGTACTGCAAAACTAGTACGTATGGCTCATACGTATAAGTGACTGGTACGAATGACTTATACGATGATCGCTAAAGTAATATATTGCATCACAATATGAAATCGTTACAAATATTTCCATAATAATATAGAAATATTTGCAATGTTATTAGGTATGGTGATGCATACAATACATTACTTTGGCCACTATCGTGTATCTTACACACAAATCATTTATACATATGAGCCATACGGACTAGATTTGCAGTAATTCCATATCACACCTCTTGCATCATTGAAACTGATTTTCAAATCATGACCGACCAGGCCACGTTTAATGCAATTATAGAGCAACAGCTTCTCTCTATCTTTTTTCACGGTCACCGGGGACTGCATTAGTAAAAGGTCGAGTAGTAATAAATATCATACCTTCTTATCTTTTGTCCGTCTTCTTCGTCTGCAGATGCACAATATAGTGATAGTAATTGCCGTTCCAATCACTACGGCGACTACTACAATTACGATGATGAGGGTCGTCTTGTTGATAGCGACTGAAATTGAAAATTGATAACTTAATAGCTGAATTAATATGTCATGAATACTATTGAGTAGTAGGAACACCATGAACACATAGCACTCGTAAATCACCCGTAAAGCGCCTCACCTTGTAGTACCATTAATGATAGTATACGGTATGTGGTTTAAAATTACAAATGAATCCAATATCAAGTTTATTACATCAGTGCATAGATTTTACACGATCAGTGACAGTTACTTAATAACTGTCACTGATTACATAGTGACGGATGTTTAACAAAATACGAAAATGAGTTTCTGGGAAAAAATTCGAATGCTAGGTATGCGTCAACGGTTTAGATAAGTATATTCGACGATTAAATAAATAAATAAAGCCTTGAAAATGTATATTTTCCCATACTCATGCAATTTTACCTGATAAAATGCAATGGCTGTTAGTACATAGTGACGGATGTTGAATTTTCGCTATACTTTTACGCATTATTCAACACCCGTCGGTATGTAATACAACAGTCGGTGGTTTACGAATATCCGTCACATCACCGTTCGTCACCCCCGATCTGGCTTGTGTTTATTACATAGTGACGGATGTTGAGTCGATGGCCAAGATTCGCAATTTGAACTGTCCGATATTTTGTACATTTCCTGGCCCGTAATAATAACAATATCAATAAATTAATTTCATATTTCGCTTGCATCAGTAATACATTTAAGAATTCAATTTTGATTAGAATCGTATTTGAAATACCCGTCTTAAAAATACTTATAAACACTTCTACATGTTCTATGCAGAGGGCTTAGCACCCGTCACTATGACTATGGAAAGCACCAAATTATGTTTTCTCATCGTACTTCAAAATGGTCAAATTTGTAATTAAGATTATTTAATAACTAAGTAATTGTGAGCTTCGAAACTTGGTAAGTTTGACGAAATTTAGTGTTCACTTAAAAAACTGAACATCCGTCTATATCTAATACATCCGACGAAACAACACAATTTAGGGCGGGGTAGAATAAATATTTTTTTAGTACAGAGAAACGTTCCTAAAAAACTTGTACGACAAATTGACCTTTATCAAGCTTAATTATAATTTGTGGAAATATTTAAACCAACTAAAATCTCTCCCATCCCGCCCCAAACAAAGTATACTGATATTAAACCAACAACAGAACTGCGCTTTAAGCATAGCACACTAGGGACGATGCTTTTGATGCATAATTGACGTCACGATAGTATCATCCCCGGTCATAACGCGCTATAAACATTGAATTTGACGCCTATACATTTTGAAACACGTGAAAGTGATATTTCTGTAGCTGTGTAAGAGTTTATATTTTATCGTAAAAAAACGATCAAGTTATCTGTCCATTCGGACGTATAAAGGCTTTTTTATAATACGCGGTATTGAAAGATAGGAAATAGTCACATATGTGGAACTGTAGCTATATCTCTGGGGAAATTTTTTTGGGCGAGGATCAATGTCAAGGCTTACTCATTAAGCTACAATTTTAGAACGAACGACGGCTACCCGCCATTTTGAATTATCTCAAAATTTGAGGAAGACGGTAAATATATATTCATATACTTCGTATTTATCGTGTCTGCCATTGGTCAATTTTTAATCCCCTGCAAAACCCCCACGAACAATTTGCTCATGAGCGCAGTGTAACAGTATATGGAGGTCAAAAGGTCAAATCGCAAGTAAGTAGACACTTTTTCCGGGATGAGATCAGAGGACTGATACGTAAACGCCTGAAGGTCCGTCCATACTCGCGTCGTTGCGCATCGGTCGAAGTCGCCGGATGAAGAGTTGACATTGCTACAACTCGTGCGTGATATCCGTCGACGTCGGGCGATGCGCTACCACAGGAGTATGAAAGGACTCAAGGAAGTTTTTGATTTGATTTTTTTGAATTTTGTGAGTGCTGTAATTATTGAACTATTAATCAATTGTATAAAAGTATACAGTTTTGGAAAGGAGATGGATCAGAGAATCCAAATTTGGCATCAATTTTGACCAACAATGTTGATTTTTTGAGAAAATCACAAAATTCACGTTTTTGACCCAATTTTTTTGAACAAAGCTAAAAAAAATAATTTTGAGTAAAAAATAGCAAAATCGCTTGATGATGATGTAAAAACATTAACTTAGGGATGATTTTTTTTAACCGTATCTAATTATTTGTTGAAATTTTGACCAAAAAGTGCCAAAAAATGAAAACAAATGGACTTTTTTTGTTGTTGCACTTTTTAGTCAACACTTTCATAAAGTGATTTTTTGGGATTTTCTCAAAAAATCAACATTTGTTTGTCAAAATTGATGACTAATTTGGATTCTCTCGATCCATTTCCTTTCCAAAAACATATACTCTTATACGGTATACATTTGAGTCATAGTTCAATAATTACAGCACTCACAAATTCAAAAACAAACTTCCTTAAGCCCCACCCCCCTTAAAAGCGTAAGAACCGTACGTGTGGCTCATACGTAGGTGTGTACGTGACTTGTACGTACGATACGATATACGATAGTCAATAAAGTAATAGCTTACATCATCATACGTACAAACACCCATAAAAATATAACCCATTGCAAATATTGCTCAATTATTAAGGAATAATTTGCATTAGACTACAAATTGTATTGGTGCTTGTACGTAATGGTGATGAAAAATATTATGGCGACTATTGTAGTTAGTCTTTGCGTACAAGTCACATATGCCACAACGTATCCTACTAGCGGCCTAAATCGAAAACGTCCTCCCCTTCCTCCCTCCTCGGACGGAGCGTGTAGATATATACCAAATTACTTAGAGGATCGGAGGAGACATCTGGTGATCAGAGGAAATGATCAGATGTCAGAATCCCAGACGTACACACCCAACGGAAGGCCAGGAAATGTAATCTGCGGATATGGATCATTATGTGTGACATATCGAGGGCTCAGGAACACAAGGCCATTTTGACTATCTTGAGAAAAAGACTATTGAAGATTTATAAACACATTGGGGAGATGGAGATGAGGCCTTGTGATACTGGCTATAACTTTGAACGGGTTGTGTTATGGAGATAAGGCTGTGTTACTGGAAAGAGAATTTCTTTCTGCAAATTTTGATACCAAAATCTCATTTTTGAAAAAATGGAGATGAGGCATTGTGTTTCAGAGCTCTCGATATGTCAACTGAAGTGCTCCCCCGCATCACAGTATCATTGTTATTTGATTGTTTCATCATATCATGTTAAAGGAGGTGTCCCGCAAACATAAAAGTGTCCATAATATGTTACAAAAATATCTATCGAGCCCAACTTTTGTAATGATATAGAACAAAACACCACACTTATGACAAAAACAAATAAAAACCGCAATCTCTCAACATGCACTTTTTAAAATTCGCGGCGATCGAAAGTCCCAGTGTCGATGATGTCATAGTTATACAATGCACATGCGCAAATTTTAGCACCGATACCCATGACGTCATCGACACCGGGACTTTCGATCGCCGCGAATTTTAAAAATTGCATGTTGAGTGATGGCAGTTTTTATTTATTTTTTGTGACTAGTATGGTGTTTTGTTATATATAATTACGTAATTTCGCCTCGATAATTATTTGTCTAACAAATAATGTTCAATGTTGTGCTTGCGGGACCCTTCCTTTAAGTCAATTTTTCCAATCTACAATGCAGACAGACATCTTATACAGAATACTGATAATCACTTGAATTGTTAACCGTGACCTATTGTCCCTATTGTCCACTGAAGAGTGATGAACCATCTTTGCACAAGAAGCCATAATTTCCGTCAGAAATTTCCGATTTTTAAAATGCCAAAATTCCTAAGAAAGCTCAATATGAATATAATGTGAATGATTATATTCTTGAAGCGCATTGACCAATCAAATTCATAGCTAAATAAATGCATTTCGGGACATCTTGTACATCCATTTCTTTTAAATCGTTATGAAATTTAATATAATTAAGGTATCAATGATGAACATAATCTGTCAACCATATTATTGCATTTAGAAATTGTATATATGGATACCTTGTCAGCAGTTCGTCATAGATGGCGATCTGCTGTCACATACTCGCCGTCATGTGACCAATCGGACAGTATCAAAACGCTAAAGCCAAGATGGCCTCGAAAGCTACGTACTGCTTTACTCTGAAAAGGTATACAATTTCTAAAACAACGACAGTCTAAAAGCATGCATGCTACTATATGCATTTTTAAGTATAAAATGATTAATAACGGAGAAAGGACCTCCCATTTTCATACTCTTAGGTTTTACACTCATATTGTATATTAGGCCGCGAAAAAAACCCTGTTACACGGGCCTGACCGACCAATCTTTTTTAGAATTGTCAATTTACTTATTTTTGTTAGAAATTGTTTTGATTTCTTTTGCAAATTTGTTTTGAATGTTGTTTGAATTTGTTTATTTCTTTGAACAATATTTTTTTTTCTTTTTCGAAAATTGCTAAAAGTTCATCAAGATTTCCCGACATTTTTGAACGCTCCCCCAAAACCCAACAAAAAAACGCCCGACCGACCGACCCTACCTGAGAGGTCCGTGTGCCCGTAGAACAGGTTTTATTTTTGTGGCCTTATATTTAAATTTGATAAAGAAGAGATACATGCTAATCGCTTGAACACCTGCCATTTAAGTACCGCAAGGGGTAACGTTCTCTTGGTAATCAACATATTAAAAAAAAATACAGCATTATAATTATTATCTATTATCATCACTATGCACTTCAAATGAAGATCAAAACCGTTTGAATTTCATTATACACAATTTGTCAGTATTGAGAAAGATAGCACAATACGACTCACGATTCACCAAGAGCGATTTCACCATACTGAATCATTATCTGTATAGACGACACTCATTGGAGTCGAAGAAGCAGTGCATTCTGTCAATGATATCTATACAAATTAACCATAACATACCTGTTTTTCCTTCGACACACTGCAATAAACCTGATAATATGGCTATCAGCAACGCTGCTTCTGATGAATATTGCACGGGTCTCGCCTCGGCCATCTTAATTAACCATTCGTTAATGCCGCTGATCGATACAGGTGTCTGGTTGTCGTCTGCTGCTAAATCGATCATGAACTTGGAATTAGCTAGTAGTAGCGTCCATGTTGTTTTATGTATTGTAATCTCGTAGAATATTTATACACACATGTACTTTGGACACTGACGCAAATATTGGCGATAGCGGCATGCAAGGTGTGCTTATCAATAATCTTCATGCACACGTTAAAGCCACCCTGTAGGGACTACGTGAAAACGACTAGACGAGTGCCCTCTATGGTTCATTCACGTTGCTTAAAGGGACGGATTGTTAGATTTTTGGAAGCTAGAAACTTTGGCGAAATAGGGTGTGTTGAAGAGTCAGAGTCTTCTTGATTTTTATAATATGGTTAATTGGAAGGAAGAGACAATGTATATGTTACCGGTATTAACAACTCCAAAGCATTTAGATTTTAAAAACTCAACCCTGACTTTTGCTTTATAAATTATAGATTATCACCAAGTCAATATCATACGATCATCCTATGCAAAATGTGTGAATGATGAATGAAAATACACTTTAATGAAAAAAGCCACAACCCATGTCGATATGTGATGCTTGGCACCATACAGGGGTGATAGGGGAGGTGTACAATAAGTAGAATTAAATTGTTCCGGTCTTTCTATCTATAATCATGAATATTTTCATACATTGAAGAAAAAAATGTGTATTTTAATATAAATCATATAAAACCGACCCGACAAAACGACCCCCCCTGGAAGGTCTCTCAGTCTCCGCCCATAAACAATAACATAACAGCGCGCTATCAATTTTTATGTAGCATTTTGATACACAACTATGAAGTCATTTCCGATCACAAATTTCCAATTTCTAGCAAAACTACTTCTTTCTTATACCGTGTACCTTTATTTATGTGTTTTTTTTTGCAACATAAAAATCTTTTCATACCGAAATACACTTTATTCCTAACATGTTAACACAACAATATGACAAACTACAACAAATACAGACAAGACAAGACAAGATAATTCAAGACAAGACAGATACACGAGAGAGATATAATGTGCAACCATTATGGAAGTAGGGCTACGTTATTAAATAAATCCTTTCCATTTGATTTAAAATTGTGTTATAGAAATAGCTTTTGTCATCTTACTTTGAGCCAATAATACTATTTAATCTTTCAATATCGGGTTTGCTCGCGCTCTTTAGACACCGAATTCGAACCAAATAATACTTAGTATATACAGTATAACATATACTTCATCACTAATATATCTATAGAGTGGTTTGAATATACCTAAACAACATCCTTACAATTTATCATTCATCCATAATTCAACATTTTGCCAATAACTTTTATAATTGGGCATAGTCAAAACATATGTTCAATAGTTTCTTTTTCTAAACACAAATGGCACTTGTCATCATCCATACCTATTACAGACTTTAGAAAGGAATTACTTGGAATAATACGATGTAGCATTTTAAATGGAAATATCTCATTTTTTCTTCAATTGTTACTTTGAAAGGAGGGACCAACTATTTTCCCAATTGATTTTATTTGGGAGTTCCATTTAACGCTCGTAATAATAGCTGGTTTGATGGTATTGTTTATGGTTTCAGATTAAAGGTATTGCGTATTCCAAGAGTTGTTAACTAAAAATGACTTTCCATTGCCCATAGAGATCTGTTTGAGAGGTAGTGTCTTCTTCATCAATCAAAAAAAGCTGCATTTTGGAGAACATATCTCCGTTGGATTATTGTTGATTGACCGACCGTGACCGACCGACCGTGACCGACCGACCCTATCTGAGAGGTCCGTGTGCCCGTAGAACAGGTTTTATTTTCGTGGCATTAAAATAAAATTTGATGAAGAAGAGATACATCATACATGCTAATCGCCCTTTCATTTTTTGAGAGAAAAAAAAGATAATAATACAAATTGATTGGCACCTTTTCCAGAAAACTGAAATTAACGTAGTATTTCTTATATCAAACTCTAGAGGGCTACATTCAACTTTTCCGAAAACGATCTGGTTGCGTTTAAAACACTCTTAAACAATGTTTTCTTTACTCTTACATTATTCGTCGTCATGGGAAATGTTGCTATTTGTCCTGTACTAGTGATTTAGGGTGTATATCTTGTAAGAGAGCCAGAATTAGTCTAGGGTAAAGTCTTCATTGAGGGATTACACGGAATAAATCTTATAATCCCTGAATGAAGTATTCACGCTAGACTAGTTTCGTGAAAATGTACATGAAGGATGATCCTGAAATGGCTAGGTACGGTATAAACTCCTCACAAAAAGTATCGAGACACTTACAAATGATCCAATAATTACCGGCCCGAAAGGGTATGGATTAATCGAAGCGCTTAACCCAGTGCAGTATTTTGTTATGCGTATTTTGACACCTCGATTGTTGAGACTTGAGATACGATGTTGCAGAGCGGAGTTATTGTCATTTCGATGGTTGTAGGTCCAGTTTCAAAAGTGACAATCGTCCCTATAGACAATAGATGCAGGTTTGCATATTGTTTTGAATGATCAGGTTTATGCTTTACACACGTGCACAAAAATGCAGCATACACTCAGAAAATGTAGATAATGTGTTCCTTTCACAACACAGATTTATTGTTTTCATTCAACCTCAACTTTGCCATGACTTTATCTTTATCTTCAGTACTTTGTGTGTCCACTATCATTGTCCATAGCAGCGTTTGTATAAAGCATAAACCGAATCATTTAAAACAGTAATGAAACCTGCTTTTTATAGGGACGATTGTCACTGTTGAAACTGCACCTACGTCCATTGAAATGACATCGGATCTCAACAATCGAGGTGTCATATTACGCAGAACAAAATTATGCACTGGGTTATTAACTTCGATTAATCCATACCTTTTCGAGCCGTTGATTATTGGATCATGTGTAAGTGTCTCGATACTTTTTGTGAGGAGTTTATTACCTCGGCACCTCTTAAAACGAACGTCATCAAGCTGGTATGAAAAACGTTTTAACTTTTGATACACCTAACCCAAAAGTTTCTTGAATTCATTGAAAATGTATGGCTTACATAACAAAATTTGAAGACAAACTCCGTGGGCAAATATCTTCCTTATAATTTGACACCTCATTCATAAAAAAGAAGAGTAGATCATTTAGAAGTTATGATCTTCTCTTGAACATATTGAACAAGATAGGATAAAAAAGTACTAGATTTCTTTGCAATGTACACTGTGCGCTCTGTGCGCTGCTGCCCCCCCCCCCACGACAAAAGGAAGTATGGGACACTTTGATTTTTTTTCAGATATGGTTAAATAACTATTTTTGAAGATATTTCCATATTCTTTTCTAGCAATTATTTATCTTTTTTAAATATTAATATTATTTAATGTGTTTCTATTGCAGAAAATGTAAAAAGAATGAGGGAAATCGTATGTTTATGTTATTAAATTGTTTAAATTAACCAACATTTTGTGTCCCATACTTCCTTTTGTGGTGGATTTTCGTTAATCTATTTACTGTACAAAATCAAAGGAAGCAAGTCCTCTTTACATGATTTTCGTACTTTTTTTTTGGGGGGGGGGGGGGGGGGGAGTTTCAGGCTCCAGAGTAATTTTAACGTGAATGTATAAGTCTTCTGAAGCTAAACAAACTAAAAAGTGTATTTTGCTGAAGTGTCCCATACTTCCTTCTGTCGTGTGTGTGTGTGTGTGTGGGGGGGGGGGGGGGGGGGCAGTATTGGAAGCAGTGTCAAAAATCACATTTGTTGGCACTATTTGGTCGAGAATTCAAAAAATAATAAAGATTTATTGGGTGGGGGTGGGGGGGGGGTGGGGGTATAAAGAGATAAACCCCCGGGATGAACCATTTAGCCTATAAGTTTTATAGCTTGTCATTGCTACAATTAACATAGTTTTTTGAGTAAAAGATGTTGGGCACTCCAAATGAAATAACTCTAAATGTCTGCATACTATTTTTAGCAATATACTGCTATCTTCAGTAGGTAGCAAATTTGATGGTACCAAACACCTAAATTCAAGTCAAATGCTTGTTATATATGAAGAAAAGGACTCCAAAAGATGTATTAATATTGCACCAACACTACAAACAACATTTAAAGACAAAGTCCACGCTATAGGATACACACCACCAAATAACATTTTGCATTTTGTCAATACCCGGCAGTGTTTAAAATTAAGATATAAGTCTAAATTTAACATCCTAGAAAAGGTAAAAAGGGCTGTAAATGTACCTAAATGTTTCATAATTTGGCATTTGTAGGTTATTTCCTCCACATTTAGGACCAAAATCTCTAGCTTTTTCATGAATGATATCATTTTACACGATTTCACTGTTTTCACCAATTTAGAGCTAAAACCACTGATCTTAGGATATAGGCAGCCTGTCGTACCTAGGATAGATATCATTTGCCCGTAGCGGGAAAAAAATGCGGTTACCCCCAACAAAAGTGATTGTTTTTAAGCAGAAGACATCTAGATCTTCAATAAAAACAATGATTTGGATAAACTAGTTTGCTCTAAATCTACTCGAACTTGACCTCTTAACCATATAAAGCAATAGGGAACTGATTTGGTGGTGTGAAACCTCATGCTTAAGCGCACACTATGCAATGAAATAACATCGATAATTTTATTTTGTGAACAATTACTTTACGCTTCAGATTATTTGTATGAACCATAGATTTTCAATAATAAGACCACTATACCTGGTCATAAGTTCAGGGACCCTTGTGGATTTAATTATACAACTACAATAATATTGGTCTTGTGACTAGAGTTGTTATTGCAGGTATGTACTTTAGATCGATAAAATAGTTATCTACTAATACTTCTGAACGTAATAAATGGCATCGAATCACGGCCCACTACCAACAAATCGCATACATGTTAACATTTATTAAATTTATCAAAACAAAACTATACTTATCTCTAATGAGTACTCAAGCAGATAGGTCAACTTGGGAACTAAAGTTGAACGATAGAGTTAAATTTAGAGTGGATCAAAAGTCAAAAGTCAAAATCAGCTCCATTTGGAGAAGAGAATCATTTAGAAAACCGGCCGGTACAAGTGAAATGGAGTGGTTGTTCCGACTAAACTAACACTTGGAGCATATTTTACAAGTGCTCATATTGGTATGCCATTATATCAGTAAAAGTCAAAATTTCCATTCTTATTCAAAAGTAGCCTCTTGTTAACACAACTGGTTTTTTATCATATTTTCAACATTTTGCAGTTTGTGTTGTTTCTCATGTATAGTGAAATACCACCAGCATGGCGGACATAATTCCTGTCACTACACATGGAGATGGAAGTCTCTTTCTACCAGTAGTTTCGGCTCAAACCAAACGACCAACATTGAAGAAAAGTACCTCGTTTTCTGTGCCCGAAAAACAGGACACACCATCTGATAGTAACGAGAATGCGGAACAAAATAGCGATGAGAATATCTCCGAGTCTTCACAGAAACTGAAATACGAAGACATTGAAGACACGAGCTGGCGATTTGGATGGATCTGTTGTCGACCGCAATTCTTGCAATGTTTGAATAACCCGAAAGGATACCTCTTCTTTTTGTGTATGTTTGTATTTGCTCAAGGATTCACCGTCAACGGATTGGTTTACGTTGTTTTGTCGACGTTAGAACGACGCTTCAATCTTCCCAGCATCAAAACTGGCCTGATGTCAAGCTCATACGATATAGCATGTATGTGCGTCGTAGGATTTGTAACTTTCTTTGGAGAGCGTGGCCATAAACCACTTTACCTCGCTTTCGGTGCTGTATTATTTTCGCTAGGATCCGTTTCTTTCACCTTGCCCCACTTTTTAAGTGGTCCGTACAGCTATGAATCGGCTGAATTTGACTTGTGCATCTCTAACAGAACGAATCCTGATGAGTGCAACAGTGATGATACTGATAATTTGAGCAGATTTTATGGAATATTTATCTTAGCACAAGTGCTGCATGGTCTTGGGGCTACGCCAATTTATACACTTGGTTTGACTTATATGGATGAGAATCTTCCTCCTAAACAGGCTGCCCTCTATACAGGTAAGTTACTACAATATCGCCCTCTAGAAAGGTAATGTAGTTGATAAATATTTCACAAGGTAAATTCTAGTTAAGGCAGCACTGCAAAACAAGTACGAATGGTTCACGCGTATAACTGAAATCAATGCAAAGTAGTTCCGTAATAATATAGAAATATTTGCATTGTTCTCAGTTCAATATGTGTAAGTGCGTGTACGTATGGTGATGAAAAGTATCACTTTGGCGCTATTATATGTCTTACAGTACAAGTCTGACACTACGTATGAGCCATACGTTGCTGCCTAACTTATATTTAATCATCTATCACTCATACAAATCCTTGCGCTATAAAGTCACTGAGTATTAAATTGGGACCAACAATGGATATCTGCGCACATAGCACAGCATAACGTAATTTGTAATTTGGTTGGGCTGTTAATAAACTAGTATAATGTCTTTGTTCTCGTGCAGGAATATTTCAAGCAACAGCTGTTTTTGGTCCAGCACTTGGTTTTCTGGCTGGTGGATTCTTTCTCGACCTGTACACAGACTTCCATTTAGATATTACGGAGTGAGTATCGATTTGATAGGCGAATCTTAAATCAAATAATACAATACAACTACTATTTGAGGTGATTGAACTTTAGTACATGTATAGTATGGTTGTTAGTAAAATATCATATTTATTATAAGATACTAACAAATGTACCTAAACAATGAATTTATGAGCCTGAACGGGGAAGTTTTCGGATTGGCAACTGTTCTGGAAATTGGGATACCTGACAGTAGAAGGGTCAGGCAGTCCTATGGAAGGATTTGAACTAGGAACGTCTTAATAAAGTGATGAATGTTCTTCAGGTTATATGGCTGCTTCTCAATCAATTTTCCTCCATAATATGGAATATGTTCATAGTTGAACTAATTATCTAACGCTATAAGAAGGAGATGTATCACTATGAACAGAGATGAGGGGCGATACAATCGCATAATTATCAAAGAGGATAACTGTATGATTTGCTTTTCTTTCCTTCAAGTATTGATATCACACCCGACAGTCCATTATGGGTTGGTGCTTGGTGGTTAGGCTTTCTAGTAAGTGCATCGTTGGCTCTTCTCGTTGCACTGCCGATGTTGGGCTTCCCGAGGCATCTACCAGGTACGAGGTGCTTATCATCCGATAGGAGGGTACATTTATTTTGATGTACATGTACATGAATTCTTTGGCTAATCCCATAGAAACTGATTCACACACTCCTAGTTACGAACTGATTCATAACGTCATGAATATGTATGTCAGATACTCCAATCAAACGCCTCCGATGCAGTAATGCAGTACGCGGGCGATGGGTAATTTAAAAAGCAACAGTGCGACCGGCACGCGAACCTTATTTGGCCTCTGTACGTACGCGCAAGTGATAAAAATGTACGCCTATCAATGACTTCCGCGTTTTAAAGCAAATTACGTGTTTTTCCATAAAAAAGTCATAATATTTAACTCCATACCTCAGAATTGCTAGGCACCGAAGTGAAATGTCCGCAGTACCCACCCTATACACAACTGATACGCAGTCATTAACATGTTTAACCTCTAATCAGAAAACTAAAATTCGCGAAGTGCATTGAAAATGTCTAATCGCACTCCGCGTTCGCGACGTACATACTCGCACCACCACCTAATCTGTTTTGATTCGTTGCTCACGCAGTACGCGTTCGCTTCATTTTGTATAACGCGTCATTCTGTATTCGTTCTTAAAGAGATTAAAAGTGTGCACAACATTGTGAATGCGTATGTTTTGTTTCTCGAGAAATATAAACAGTCATTGCACATGTTGATATTCTCAAAGTAGCACGTCTCCCCCTGCGTGATCGTGCCATTATTCATGCATCAACATCAGCGCGGTACAATGACATTGTGTCTAATTTCTCTCGAAACAACACATTTATTGACCTATAGTTTGTGAATGGGCTGGTGAGATGGAATAACTATAATATATAATAACGGAACATGGTACCTGCATGGCATGCTTTGTTAATTGCTACGCTCAAAAGATTACGGTTTCCCTCAAATATACAATAATTTCTTGATAGCGCCATCATCCGATATTAAGGCATCCGCTTGTATACTTACGCCAGCTTGAAATATATTTCAATTGAGAGTTGACCAATAAAGTGTCATTGTTTTTAACAGTTTAACTCTATTTTTGTCTAACTTCCATATATATCGATGTTTTAGAATACCATCGAGCTCAATTAAAACGACATCGTGAATCGCGAAAAGGATCCGAGTTCAACGTGAAGACGAAATATGGCGCTGCTAAGCTTATCGACATACCATTAGCTCTTCATAACCTCGTCAAGAATCCGACTTATGCCTTGATAGTTTCGGCTGCAATATGCGAAACCTTCATCATGGCGTTTATATCAGCATTTGGACCGAAATACATAGAATCTATGTTCAGCATGACGTCTGGAAATGCGGCGTTAGTAATAGGTAAAAGGCTTTTAATGTTTATATCCTTATTTTTTTAAACATATTTGTATGTGGGTTACTAATGTCAACACACAACTTACTTACATTCTAAATGTGAAAGAGTAAAAAACCACTCTAAAAGAGTGAAATTTCACTCGTATCTTAGGGAGCAGTTCCATTTGTACGCGATAAAAATTGCGAGAATTTTCCGGGCCCCGATGAGTTTTTTATCAGGCCCCGATGAGATTTTTATCGCGTACAGTTGCGAGAAGCAAAGGATTATTTATCGAGTAGCGTATTACCGCTTGTTTAAATATAACGAAAGATAAGTGGTTGGTATGTAAATAGAGCTTCGTTCTATTTATTCTAGTTGTAAGGTACAAATTCAGCATTTCATGTTTTTAGAGATAATGTTATTGATTATGGATGTTTAACGTAAATTGTATTATCCTCGTGTATTTGCTAAACAATGTCCCGCTCTATTTGCTAAACATACCCCAGGGTATGGCAGAGGCCTCGTATCGGGCCCCGATGTCTATTTTATCGGGGCCTGATGACTATTTTATCGCGTATCAACTTGAAAAACATCGGGTCCGAAACATATCAGGCCCCGATACAGTCGCGATAAATTTATCGCGTATAAATGGAACTGCTCCCTTACAAAGAGTCAACTGAGTTACCAATCCTTAGGAGTGAAGTTCACTCTTGAGAAAGAGTGATAAAATTAACTCTTAGGGGAGTGACCTGTTTACTCTTATAGAGTGAACTATACTGAGAGTTAACTATCAGTCTAAAGAATTGGTCACTCAGTTGGCTCTACGTAAGAGTCAAATAATATGTTCCAGTATCGGCGATACTGGAAAACAATTATGTACCACTCAGTATCGTTCAATACTGGGACAAATCACTACTGGTAGCAAGTGTACTAGCATCGCCCGATTCGATACTGGAACTCAATTTGGTGTTCGAGTATTGACCGAAAACTCGTACCATTTTCGAGCTATACTGGCAACTTTCATGTTCCACCTAAATACAATTTTTCCAAACATTTGAATTGATTGATCTTTATTGCATTTTCAGGCATTCTAGTGGTTCCAGCAGGGATCATCGGTAATTTGAGCGGCGGTGGAATGATCAAGCGTTACAACATGACAATACCTAGCATGCTAAAGGCAATTATTTTCAGCCTGATCCTGGGTATACTATTCATGATTCCGTTCTTTTTGAGCTGCCCAAATCCACCATTTGCAGGCGTCACTGTGGGTTATAATACTAGGTTGGTATAGTAGTATGATGTTTATTTCACTGTCATATATTCATTTCAGTTAAACATCACAGGTACAGGGTATTGTGCACATATTTATCCAGACCTATCAACAGATTAATGGAAAATTGCCATTCAATGTATAGTTAGAATTAAAAAGTTATATGACTAGGGACATAAATAGAATGACCCAAGATCATTAAGATAAGCTCAAAAGTGGTAGACTAGGGACATTATCTACAGCGCCTCCAAGTGACAGCATTTAACTATTGAACTAATCATCCATGACTGAATTTTCTAAATACCAGTAGGTCAATAATAAAATATTGTTTGGTTGTCCTCGACCTGCCTATCTTATTTTTCGTCAGTTCTAAATATCGCAACCTTATTCATAGTCAAGTTACCCGCTCATGCTTAACTGATGAACATATACATGTATTGTATCAGTGCAGTGGCGCCGGTTTTGACTACAGATAGACCAGTGTGCAATGAAGGCATTCATGTTTAGTAACGTGTGGTTATGCAAAGTTTACGTGAGTTCCAACGCCAATTATTAACCGTTGATGGGCAGAGTGTCGATTGGAAAATGTGTTGAAATTCCTTTGTTGTTGTATTGGTTTGTTTCTTTATTGACATCATTGTTCACCGGCCTATGGTTAGCGTGTGAACTCACTAAAAATGTTTTAGAGGTGACCAAATATAATGACTGACCGAGGACAACAAATTATTATTATTGGAACTTACGGGTGTATTGATATTAGACGATTTATTGAATCAATTTCAATAAGTAAGCTATCAAAATATTCCTTGATATATAAATAAGTATTATAAACGAAATCATCTCTTTACTGCACACATTACAGAGAAATCTTGAAATGAAAGTTGCAAACATTTTAATATTTGTTGAATTTTACTTTTTTTTACTCATCTGTATCGATCTGCTATGTTGCAGGGGAATGGCATTTGACTCTCATCTCATTCATAATAGAGGTTAATAATTATATTCATTACATCCATTCCATACCATTAAACAACATTTTGATATGTCAATTTTCTAATATAGTGGAACCCAATAGTTAGCTTTAGACAATTTATATCAGAGCAAGCGACCATTGATGTTTAGCTGTGGTTCGATTCCTACTGTTCAGCTGGTCGCTAGTGGGCGATGCACTTGATGTCCGTTATATTCTTGCTGTAGCACTTGTGGCGCTGGTTTAAAATTAATGTCAAACATCATTTACCCTCATGATAATTACGATGACGGCAACAAATGTCCAAATTGGAATAAGTGAGAATAAATGTACCTTACTTGTTTGCAGTTCTCCGGCGACAGACAATCTCACGTCGGCCTGCAATACTGGTTGCAATTGTGAAACGGCATACGATCCTGTATGTGGGTCAAACGATATCGTGTATTATTCTTCGTGTTTTGCTGGCTGCACGGAAGAATTAGCTCCAGCAGACAATGGTGCCAAGGTAAGAGGAATCCTGAATCCATAAAATTGATGGTTATATTCCTATCCTCTATTTCATAAAACATCGTATAAGAAGAATCCTTCTTAAGTTCCTTCTTAAGTTCCTTCTTAACTTAAGATGAGGTCAGATCTTAAGTAAATAAGGAATTATTCTTAAATTCTAAGAAGAGTTTTTATTCTTAACTTGAGAAGAATATAATAGGAACTCTTCTTAACTTACAAACTTAAGATTAATCTTAAGTTGACCTTTATGCTATAGTCTGTAAAGGCGTCATAAAACGTAAATGATGAGTGAAGACGCGTTCATTCCCCCGTTGCGCATCGGCTGACGTCGCGAGTTGAAACAATGTCAACCTGTATACGCCGACGTCCAATGGCGTGTGTAGGATTGCCCTAGTGAGAGGGCCAGGATTATTTTGGCCGTTTGTCTGTTCCTGAAAACATGCGTGGTACTATGACTGCGCGCGAAAATGTTGCTATTTTTATACTGATTTGGTTTAGAATTCCCTACTGATGTCTTTACATTGGATAGAAATTAAGTAAATAGAATGAGTCAGCTGTACTTTATGGACGCACGTCACTTGAGGTTGACCAACTTTGCGCCCCCCCACCCAAAATAAAAACCCCACAACACCACACAGGTGAAACGGACATCTGTGGTGCGCAACACGTCAGCTGGATCTCGTGGCTCTGAATGGTTCGCGGAATTTCGCGAGTTTTTAAGCATGCGCAGTGAGCTGATCGGAGTGCACCCGCGTGGGTCGGACTGTGGCCACGTGGATGCCGTAGGTTCATTGCTTGTGCGTGAAGGATACAACTGACGTTTTGTCTAAAGAACGTGTGTTTGGGGTTTCCAGCACCGGAAGCAGAGTTGTACCAAAAGCAAATCCAATAATGCAATGAGAGAAATATATCATAAAGCCAATGGCATCAGCATTTTGCCAATAAATTCATCTTAACAGTGTCCACGCGGCAGTCGTCTGCATTTTACTAAATGTTTCAAAACACTTTCCACGTGGCAGTCGTCTGCAGACGACATTCCAAAATTCTACAATCTATTTTAAAAATGTCAACATTATTGAATTTCATCACCATATTTGGAATCAGAGTGAGAAATGCATTAAAATAAGTAAAAAAAGTTTTGGTTCAGTAATCCTTGAGATTAATTTTGAAAAAGTTGGGAAAGGTTTCTGAAAATCTGTTTTGAGGCTAAATGGTAAAACTAATATAGCCGCGTGGAAAGTGCTAACATTGTTGGGCTGAATATTTCAAAACATTCCAAACCTGATGATAGAATGTTGTTATTTTGTGACAGCGATATGGAAATTGCACTTGCATGGATAGTGACTTGGACGATGAGGGCGGTACAGCAGCGGAAGGTTTGTGTCGTGAGAAATGTGACATCTTGATACCGTGGCTTATATTTTTGTTTCTGGGAATGACGTGCACATTCTTTATTGCTGTTCCGTCGTTGACATGTGTTCTAAGGTAATGATCTCAGAATCTATCCATGATTAAGCATTCTTGGTTCTTACATTTTATGATCTACGCCGGCAAACTCGACACAGGCACCGCTGTACGCTTTTCGAAAACGATTGCAAACTAGCCTTACATTTAACCGCTCGAAAGGCTCCTGAAAACGTATACAGAAAGGTATCGAAACAGCTGTATTATGATAAGCCTTTGTCAATACCATATTTCTCCATGAACACTAGCTTTTATTAATCCATTTAGTTCCTCCTATTCATACAGAATATATCAACTTCGTAAGCTATAAAATGACAAATTTAGATTTGATTAATTTATACTAATTGGCGCCTCGCTGCCGTTGATGGGGGTCAACATCGAAACCGTGTAACGAAAGCGAGGCGAAGAATGTAAACATTACGATATCGCGTTACGAAAGCAATATCGATGTTTACCTCATCAACAGCAGGATGGCTCTAATTATAATAAGATACATGAAGTGGAAATGTGTTTCGCGTTTTATGGGATGGGTGGTACGGCGTAAGCCTCAAATGCAAAACTCGGGGAAGGAGGAACTAAATGGATTAAAAGCTAGTGTTCATGGAGAAATATGGTATTGACAAAGGCTTATCATAATACAGCTGTTTCGATACCTTTCATTTGCTTCTTTTAACACCATTTCTAATTATTTATCCTTTTTCTTTTACAGATGTGTTGACTATTCTCAACGATCGTTTGCCCTCGGCATGCAATCATTTCTTACGAAAGGCTTTGGTAAGTATACTGAAATTGAAAAAAGAAACACTCCTCCTATACCCTAACCTGAAACAAAGCAGATGATGAGACCTCATATTATTATTACATTACTTTCTACGTCTAAGGTAAGTAGCAATCGATTGAGGTGTAGCGTAGTATTTTACATCGACTAAAGTTGAATTTTGTATCTTATATTGAATTTCATTTTTCGATAAGAAATGATAATTATCTTATTCGAAAAATCGGTAAAATCGGATTTAAAAAATATTGAACGTGAGCCCGTTAATTTGAAAACGGTGTCCCGTTCATATTACAGCCCTCTATTGAGATATTGAACTTACCCGTCATCCCAGCGGAAGACGGACTCCCGTCACGCCGCGTAAACATTGTCGGCAGTGCGTCACAAATACCACGCCCTCAAGCCAAACGCTCTCCCGTTCAAAGCAGACTGTTACAGAACGGGAATCTTAAAGACTATTAAAGCTTAGGCCTACTTGACTCATTCAATATTGTTTAATGGTATTCTGTGCTTCAATTCCCAGGGTACGTTCCAGGTCCAATCATCTTCGGTGCGCTAATAGATAAAGCGTGTCTCCTCTGGGAATACGAATGTAGCGAAGACGGATCCAGGACCTGCTGGACTTACGACAATTCAAGACTAGCATATACGATGGCGGGCATGGCGATGGGCCTTAGACTATTGTCGATATGCTTTTACACCGGTGCTCTGTGTACTTACAAACCAGTTGAGGATGGCACAAGCGACGATGATAGCGAAACAAGCACACTCTTTAAAAAGAGTGATGGCAGTATCACGATATCTCAATCAAGTTATAAAGCTATAGAATAAAAAAGATACTGCCATTGTGAGAATGTTTTTTGTAATTTTGTGATGAATGAGAAAGATATAGCAACCCGAATTGTACGGAAACATTTCTTTGTCATACTTCTTTTGTGTCGCGAGTTGAAGTATGCTTTTCAATACCACATGTATCATACTTAGTGCTATAAGTTGGCCTTATCTGAAATATCATACCCATCATTTGTCTTTGAGCAGTTATCGGTTAGTTCACTGTCTAGACATATATTAGGCGACGAGAAAAAAACCCTGTTGTACGGGCCCGATCGAACCAGTTTTTAATTTCAATTTCTTTTTTTTACACAATTTTGACAACAAAAAAAAAAAAAAAAAAAAAAAATTAAAACAAGATTCCCCAACATTTTCGGACCCGTACAATTTTTTCTTTTTTATTATATAGATTTGACATATCGTCTTACTCCTTATTTGCTTTTAATATTGTATGATGAATAAGATATTACATTCGTCACCTGCGGTGATAATATCTATTCTTAAACAGCTAAGAAAGTTGAAGCAATCTCATTGGTTATCAGAGAAATCGGCGACATTTATATGAGACAATTGAACACGGGGAGGTGGGGCTTACGTTTTAACAGTGCGCCCGATCTTCATAATGCGTGGTTTGCTCCATAACGCGTACTTCTGCAGTGCGTCTTTGGCGCCTTTCCTGCGTTTATGCCGGCGCCGCGATACTTTCGAATGGTGTACTCATCGCATGGGATTGGATGGAATGTTTGTGGGTTATTCGATCCTAGCAGAGGTAAAAGTTGTCAAATGTGGACAATAAAATGTACTTATTTCTTTGATAAATGTCTTAAGTATGATTGTTTAAGAATGAGAATAAAGGTATTGTTTTTAGACCGTACCCGTGTTATATTGTCTGACATAAATGCGTTTGGTAGTATTATTTTTTTTGCGTAGAACAACTTCGCCTGCGGCGTCGTTGTTCTACTTAAAATCATACTATCGTCCGCATTTATGTCAGACAATATAACACGGGTACGGTCTAAAAACAATACCTTTATTCTCTAATTACATAGTTCGTCCGTTATTTGAATTTTAAATGCTATTATATAAATTAATCTAACAATGTAACACATTAAATACGTAGACCGGCACGTGCTTCCTTAATTGGATTATTTAAAGTTTTGGATCCAATTTTTTCAAATGTATGTAGGGAAAGCGGGGAGTGTTCGCCCCATTTACATTTGAAGAGGTCTAGAGACGCCAATTTTATATATTAAATGGACCTATAAATTGATTACATGTGAAAGATTGATATATTGGCTACACTTACGACCATGATCTCAGTACATAGGTCTTACTGTAAAGGCAAGAGTAAATGATAAAGACAAGTGTTTCAAAAGGGCGAACTTGCCCGACGCCGGGGTAGGTTCGCCCATAGGCCCCCTAAACTCAGAATTAGGCTACACAAAGTACCATAATATCCAATACATATAGATTCGTTATTCGTCGTTATTTTATTCCGAAACAAAAATGTAGGGGACCAAAATATAGGGGTGGGGCACTTTTGCGGAACATACTCGTTCAGAATATAAAAGTAATAAGAAATACCACATTTTGAAATTTTCTCCTCTAATATTAGTGTTACTCCATTCCTGATAACTATATGAAAAATGGAAGAAAATTCACTTTTGCGAGGCAAATCTGGTTTTTGGATGATAAGTTGACAAACATGTTACTTACGGTGATATGTCACGTTAATGTGGGAAGCTTGCAACATACTACTGTATCTATTGTGTGTTCGCCAAATTCAAGAAAATACGAGAATCACGTGGTGGCCGAACCTGCCCGTAGGGCGTACACTCCCCGCTCTCCCCTATTACACATTTTAATACATTTTATATTTCCCAAACAGCAAAAGTACGGTTTTATTTTGGTATGTGCTGAATCTCAATTACATGTTTAGCCTTAAGAACAAGAAGACAAAAACCCGGTTCTACGGAACCGACACATATTTTTCGAATTTGATTCCTGAGTCAAGTGTAAGTCGAACATGGACATGAGTGTTAAATGTAGGCATAGAGCGGTATAACATTTGATGGTCTTACAATACTATAATTGGGGTGTGTAGATGTTTGGCAAATTGAGTCAGCTACATTTTTGAGAAAAAAAAAGTTGCCCCTACTGTGAACGTCACAAATTATCTTAGCAACAAGGTTAATTGCCATTTCGGTTTTTGGAGATACTATTTGAATTCGAGTTCTAATGCATTTACCTTTTTTCACTCAGGATACCACATTTTCAATCACATTTTTAAATGCCATCTTTGGCATTGACTTAAATAGCTAACGGTTTAAACTGCGTGCGACAGCGTATTTTTGTCCATCGATACTATTATTTTCTAAATAAAAAAATTGTAAGCTTAGATATAATAATAACTTTTAAAATAATTATAAACATGTCTCACTTTCTGTCAATTTCTTTTTGATTTCTATTGCTGCTTTTGTGAACCTAAATGGCTAATATCTCAAAATGACAATACAATCTGTTATAAATGAAAAACACCATTGACGTTTTTTAGACTAGAAACACTGTGAAGTATTCCGCCAACCTTTTTCGCATGTCGCGTCGTCGTCAATCATACGGTTTCACTACGCATGGAATAACACGTTATACTATTATAGAGCCGTGCTCGTTCGTTGCTCGCTCGCTCGCTCGCCTGCTCATTGACATGATGATGCTGGCTCGTATAATCTATGAAGTAATTTAGCCGACCGACCCGTAGCTTCGTCGCTCTGCTCGTATTCACCAAGGCCATCCATTTCGTTGATTGTTTTGGGTTTCAGTGAGACAGGCTACTGGATATGGTACTAATACGCCAGTCGTGGTGAGTGTCATGTTGTTTTAAATTACGCTAAATGATTCTCGTCTCTTTAAGATATAATAATAGCTCGTGCAATTGTATCGAATTATTGCGATGAGTCCGTCTCAGACACATAGAATAGCTGTATAACACAGTTCTACATTTGCTATCTACCGTAGATAGCACAGCATAACCGTAATAAATTATGTTCCAGTGTAACATAGTAATTGATGAACTAGTGACATTAAATACAATACAGCATTGTACTTTTTATCAGCTGTGTGTACGGCACGCTTTTGTCATTTGTATTACAATTTATAATTAGCAATATCGTGTTCAATATATTGATTGGAAATGATCATGCATGTAGTGCTGGATTCCATATACTTAATATTATAAAAACACGTGAAAATGATAACAACATTTTAATATCGAGTCTAATTTTTAGTTATTTCTAAGTGCTTATCGAGATAAAAATGTAAGAATTGTTACATTGATTTAGCTTGTGAAATACTAACAAATGTCATTGGTTGATGAATTGCATTAAATTGATAGGTAGTGCAACATTAACCTACCTTGTATACAGAGTATAAGTAATACAGAAAAACGCATAAAAACCCCAGCAAAAATACCAGTTCACAGCTTTTAACGTACCGTACTGGCATGCTTACAAACACAATTAACAACAGCAGTAAATACACTTCTTGAGTTTTTTCAAATATATTCGTGTGTTTATAACATTAGAGATTTATAACATTCAAGCGGAATATATTTCATAGACGTAAATGCCTTAAAACTGTCGATACACTGTAACAGAAGAATGATAATTACAATACAATAACAGCCTTAAACAAAGACGTATCAATTTAATTATAGTAGCATTAAATTGAACATTCATGAGTAGTCTAAATATAAATATATTATATTACAGGATAATTTTATAGGCCAACATTTATGTGATATTTAGTAAATATAAATTCGCGTAATATTTGTAACAATATTATTATAACATTGGAGCGCAGTTACCTTTCACTAATGACATACACTTTTGAAGAAGAAGCATTTAAAATTAAATTATAGCAGCATTGCAGCATTCCAGAGTAGTCTAAATATATATAATATATAGCCTATGTATAGCGTTTCTAAAACATTAGCAATAACGTAACATTAGTTCACGATGTAATTATAGACAGAAATGCCTAGCACCTAGCACTGATGAAATACTCAGCTCAAGGAAAGATTCTTCAATCCCGCTCTTAGTCCGATTCTCCGGTACAAGCATGTCATAACCAGAGCATGACCAGAGGGGCCGGAGAAACAGGAGAAAGAAGAACCCACAATCATCTATCATTGAGAAGCCGTTGGATATAAAACACATCGACTGTATATGACCGCGGGGTCGTTGTGTAAATCCAGGTGCACAAGCGACTCATATTTCTCCAAGAGAGAGAGAGAGAGAGAGAGAAGTAGTATTTATCCCTCAACATATTAAGAGCATCTTTCATGTCCGCCACTTCGCGCCATATATTAAATGCACAGTATCGGGAATTGAGGAGACATTTAATATTATTGACTTGAATTGGGTGATTCTATTCAGCGAAAGCGGTGATGTTGTACCGTTGCACGAAGAAGCTGATGATTATGTGCGTAGTTTTGCTTGTGTGACTAATAATAATCTCACTGTTACGCATTCCGATGCTTTGAGCTTATTAGCTTGCATTTTTTTTTCTCCTTGTGGAATTATACATCTACCCGATGTTTTGTTGATTTTACTACATCAAAATGTTAATGTAGCCTAGGACCTACATACAAATAATAGAAACCCCCTTTAACCTTCTCCAAGATTTGTATGTATGTAGTATGTTAAACAGACAGCAGAATTCTAGGCAGAAGTGTAGCCGAGTGTTGACTATACGTTTGCTGCTGCTGCAGTGCTAATTCAATTGGGGTTATAGATAGCCGCCGGGTGAAGCACTGACGATATATTGCTCACATGGCGTAGGGAGCCACAGTTTCCTTAACATGTTATCGTTCACATATCCTAGAAGTAGAAATTGTCGTGAGTACTGCAAAATGTGCTGAAGAATAACGTATACATACAATTGAATGATCAAATCAGACATATCGCAGGGGAGGGGAAGATACTAACAATAAAGTGAAATATACTTGCACATACACGCACTGTTTCACTGAAAAAACAGCACGTTATTACGTTTTGCTTTATCTTCAGACACAACATCAATATTGCAATTTATAGGATAATATGCAAGAGCAGATTTTGGACGTCTTATGTTATTGTCGTCAAAAGTAAGGAAAAATGTCTTAATTTCCATGTTAAGTTGATGATATTCGAGTTTAGTATTTCAGATCTTTAGTTGAGCAATCCATTTATTTGTCCATTTATTTCTTCAGTGATTGACAACATTGTTTTGACTTTATCGTCATGAGCAGCAAATTATTTGATATTATGATATGCAATAACAGCTCATACACATTATGTACTGAATTGTTATTTTTATCACAATACAGAGAAAAAAATACCTCTACCTGGAAATTCTATTAATACGTGTATAATCTGATTTTCATCAAGACGAACATTGTGTAGTTCTAATAAAAAAAGGTCGTTAAACTAACACCGGTGAATTCTCATTATGCCCACATGGCATTGATTACTATCTTCAGTAGATAGCAATATTTGATATATTCATTGATTCACCAATATGTAGCAACAAATTGATTGAAATATCATCAGGTAACAGCACTTGACTTAAAAATGCCATAATTCACTGGATAACAGCAATATTCAAACGTAATCATCAGTAAATTGCAGGAAATGGTATGGCTACTGTATGAGGTAGACGTCAACAATGCATTGACTGATTTAGATCCTGGCGACATTTATATAGAAACCGATGTATCTTAAGAACCTACTATCTTCAGTGGATAGCAAAGACGTTTGTGACGTCCATGTTATAGCAGAGCGCTATGCATACAAAATATCAGTATCCTAACACATCGATGGCTATCTTCAGTAGATAGCAGCGAATGCACATTATTTGTACTAAATTAGCTCATATCAAACAATTGATTGAAGTATCGAAAGATTACATCAGGTAACTCAACCATGTCATCAGTGGATGGAAACAGCAACGACTTATACATAATAATATTATCAACGTAATCAACTTGTCAGCACATTAAAGCAACACATGCATAGGCATTCATTTGATCGACTTGTGTATATACCAACAAAATACTGACAGTTTGAGGAGATGGCAACAACTGCTATTATTCGCCACGGAATGATAAGAAAATGAAAATAAAATCAAAATCAAATCACTCACTCGAAAATGTTTTCTGTTGGTGTCACAGATGACAAACATATATGGTAGCATCTTAGTTAAATTTCGAATTAACTAATTTATTCAATGATTAGGGTCTGAATGTGTTCAAACTAGTTTCCTTCAGTTTGCAATAGATCTTGATATCAGTGAACTGACATTATTTGATAACACCTCGAGCGACACTTATGAAACATTTTGTGCTATAGTTATTTGTGTCCTTCAGGATAAAAGTATAGCTAATTTTATTTACCTATTCAATTTTTGTATTTTTGTTGATATCTTCATTGGGTAGCTATACAGATGGGAATTGTCAGTATTCAATGATTCAATATCGTCACTCAATAGCAATATAATCGTATATTCATAAGATTCCTACTAAGATTCACTGATATTCATACCAGTAGATAGTAACGAATGCATGATCATTATTGGAATATTCTAATGATGCATTTATTGAGATCTTCATCATAAAGCAATACATGCTTTTATTCATATTAAATTGATATCAGTAACGTAGCAATTTATAATTGTTTTGTTATTCATAAGGTAGGCCTATGATATTATCTTCAGTAGATGGCAACGACTGAATTTTCATTTTGTGGTTTCTTCCAGTGTATTAATGCATTTATTGAGATCTTGATCAAAAAGCAAGCTATGCTTTGTATTTATATTTGATATCTTCAGTAGATAGCAATTATCGCACGTATAGCGTTAGGCCAAAAAAAAAAAATGGTTATATTGGCGTAACCCGCCCGACCCTAAAAATATGCCCGACCCTACACTTTTTTTTTTTTTTTCAGTGAAAAAAAAACAAAACAAAAACCGACCGACCCTAAAAAATAAAAAAATGAAAAAAATAAATGTTTTTTCTCGAACGAAATACGACGGTGCTCCTCGAATAAACGGAAATTCCTTCCGAGACAAGACTTGTACTGAGGGGTACTTCTAACAAACAATAGGGAATGTTTAAACTCGGTTAACATTGTTCAAAAACAGCTGCTAAAAAAATAAAAATAAAAAAATAAAAAAAATAAAATCCCTACCTACCTACCCTATTTTTGTTCAGCCCGTTACGCCAATATAACCATTTTTTTTTTTGGCCTTAGTATAATTATTTGTGCTGTAGAATATATACAATTTAATAATATTATAATGTATGAATTGACGTTTCATTTTCCTCTTCCTTTCAATCTCTACACTGGGAAATAAGATAGCAACAAATATATTGCTATCTTATTTGCGAAATAAGATAGCAATACATTTTTTGCTATCTTATTTTGCAACGTTGAGATTGAAAGAAAGAGGATAAGGAAAGGGCAATTCGTACATTATAATATTATTAAATTGTATATATTCTACAGCACACATGTTCGCTCATCTTGAAAATCAAATTACCGTCTCACACTAATTCGGCAAAGGAACGAAATCATGGGTCAAGTACGACTTTGATTTAAATAAACTATACCCGTACAATTATTATTTCATGAGGTTGTTGTCGAGTATAAATGGGTACGACGTGTGTGTTAACCCGTTAACGTAATATTGAATACCTGAGAACAAGAACGGAATCAAGGGTCAACTAAGACTTATACTGAACAGACTATTTTTACGATCTATTTCTGGGGTTGTTGAGTGAATGGTACGTGAACCCCTTAACGTAATCTATTTTAGCAAAATGTGTCATCCAATTTAAGACGAGGTCGATTTATGGAGCTTACAACCGTCGTGTATGAGGATGTAGTCTGCGCGGGAAATCTTTCATGAATATATTTTCTTGAATTTGCGAATGCTTCACATTAATCGGCCGAGTGCACCAATGACGGGTAACTTAATAGGGAGGTAAGCTACCTCCCTAGTAGTTATGCTCTAACTGTAGCATAACTTACTAACGATGTAATTCTTAGAGCATAATTGGCGAGTAACACCAGAATAGCTACTAGCGAGGTAAATATCCACATTAATCAGCATCGTCCCCTTACAAAATCAAGTGTCGCATATGCCAAGTGTTAACCTATAGTTTACTGTAAAATTCTGACGTGGATGGTCCTCCGTAATATTAAAAACGTGTCGTCACTCGCTAGGGCATAGGTGAGTGTAAATCAAGAACACGTGGAGTCGGACTGCGATCCGGAAAAAAATGATGCCATTTTATGGCCAAAAATTTCGAAGTTTGTTTATCACTTTTTCAAAAATAAGGACTATCATGACATTACAAACATATTTTGGGCGAGGGGCACATACAAACATTGCACCAAAAAGCACAATTTTAATGAAAAACACAAGCACCCGATGGAAACAATTATATACAATTATAACACATCTCTTAACACAAATACCTCCGTGGCGTGGACACCGTGTCCTACGCTTGTTAATCGCGGAACCCCGGTTCGACTCCCAGACCACGCGCGGCACGATATCCTTTTTTCTTTCTTTTTCTACCCTTCCTCTCACAATAATGTTGAAACTTGTTTTATCAGTTTTTAATTAATAAAAACAATAATAAGTTTATGTATTTAGTCATTATTTAAGACCCTTGGACAATTAGTACACTTTGGTCAAAATATGACCCAAAGTCGGTGCGATTAGTGTTTGAATGGGCAAAAGGAATTGATCTAAATTTTGACTAAAAAAAATCACCAAATTGCATGAATGGATTTTCAAAAATATAAAAATCTTTCAGCTTATGAGGGGTCACATTCAACTTCAAATAAACACCCCCTGGGCATGCAAGTGCAATTGGTTCTTCAGCATCAGCGAATCATCCCCTTCAATGTTCACAATAAATGTACGCTATATACTGCTAGAATCGACTGACTTGTGGCATAAAACGTTATGCCCCAACTTACTCTTGGGTCCGGTCAGGTATAACATTTAGCGTAAATAACCCGCCAGTTACTAGCCTAGTAGCTTACCCCGCATTGGCGCTCTCAAAATTTTGGGTTACGCCTCAGTTACTAGCGAGGTAGCGCTATTCTTCAGCTACCCGTCATTGGTGCACTCGGCCGTATAACTTATAAGCTGTACTGCACGGGCATTAAGAAACAAATGATTTAGCCACGAGCGTGGTGTTTCCTCCAAAAACAGTCACTAAATTGCAGGATATCGATTTATTACGTCTTTGATCGCAACTCAATCTAAAATGGGACGTAATCTAGATATCTTTTTATAATGTAAGTAATTGATAATTTGTGGCCAGTTTTATCCTCAATGCACTAATTAGAGAATACAGGTATTGTTTTAAACCGTGCCCGGGTTCTATTATCTGACATAAATGCGGGTGGTAGTATTATTTTTAATGTAACAACGACGCCCTTTTATTCTTTAATTTATACATTATCTCTTAAAATTAGTACATTTTATTGCCACATTTGCAAACTTTCACCCCTGTTCGAATAACCCCCAAACATTCAATTCAATCCCGTCTGGTGAGAACGCCATGCGTCGGCGTGCTGGAAATAAAGGAAAAGCGCTGTGTTATTGTGTCGTGTCCAAGGTAAAACTAAATTAAGGTAAAACTAAATTATAATAATCACGGATAGGCTATTATGAAGAAGAAGAAGATTTTTTTTCTTCATAAATGGAGTCTTCCCTCTAAATTGTGTATTCTAAAACTATTGTTGACTTGCTTGAACATAATGCTTACGTTTCTATGAAACCAATACAACTTATTTAACATAAATATATTAATAAGAGAGATCAAATGAGTATTATTGATTTTAAGATTTCTCGCACGCCATTCTAAGAGAACCAGTAAACAATGCAGTGTTTTGAGAGGAAATCCACACTTACGTTGTTTATAGATCTGTCTTGAATTCTCCGGATCACTTTTCAATCGAGCGAAAAAGAAAAGAAAAAGAGTTTTGTCGCGACTTTGTTGTCATGGTAGTGACAGATTGACTGAGCAATTAGTATTTTTGATTTTTATTTACAGCTAAGAATGTTTGAGAAATTCTCATTGGTTCTCAGAGAAACAGTGGCATGCGCAGGATATTGTGAGTGGGGGGGGGGGGGGGGGCACCTGGCCATAAATGAAATTCCCCCGACTAATTTAGTAAAGAACTGCGTAGCGCGCGATTTTTTTTGAATTTACCCCTTTTTTTTGCACGATTGAGCTACATTTTGGCTCTAAATTTTTGGGACGACATATGCGCGCGTAGCCCGCGAAAATTTTTCATCTGTGTTTTTGACTATCATAATTCCATGATGCCACTGACCTAGCCTCCTTCTCAATTCCCCCGACTGGCCTAAGTTTCCCCCGACTGACTCAATAGTGGGGGGGGGGGGGGGGGGGGGGGGTGGGGGGGGGGGGCCGCGGCCCCCGCCCCCCCCCCCCCTTTGCGCACGCTACTGCAGAGAAATCGGCGCCACTCATATGAGACAACTTAACACGGCGTACATTAATTAAGCGCGACCAGCTTCGCGCAGCTAGTGTGTGTTAACTGTAGTTGTGTTCCATAACCCGCACTTCTTCAGTGCGTCTTCAGTGCGTCTACTGCGCTTTTCCCGTGTGCTTTATGTGTTGCGTACTCACCGCAAGGGATTGGATGGAATGTTTGTGGGTTATTCGATACTAACAAGGGTAAAAGTTGACAAAATGTAAGCAATTAAAGGTACAATTACAAATTTGAATAAATAAATGCAGGGGCGTAACTACTTTTTTTGAGTGGGGGGGATGAAAATTATCAGACTCAAATACGGCAGGGCTGTCAAGTTCAGAGTAATGTTCAGAGTGAGACTTTTTTAACCTCAACATTTTTTTTACTCGCTACGCTCGTAAAACTATTGCCCGCCTTTTGTAACCCAAATAATACACTTTTTACAGATTGGGCTCATTTTGTAGCCCAAAAATTCAGGCGGATCCAGGAACATTTTAGGGGGGGGGGGCCAAAAAAATTGCCGGTACCATCCAAGCGGTGCACAGCACCGCCCTCCGAGCTATGCTCGGACAGGGGGGTGTCTGAGGGGGGATGTGCCCCCCTCTGAAGTAGAAAAATTTTCAATTTCCGAACTCATTTGGTGCGATCTGGTGTATACTTTTGATCAACATTTTATCAAAAAGCCACCACTTCATTTCCAATAAATATATTATTTTGTTATCAATGCACGAAAGAAGTTGAGCATATTATACTGATATATTTTTGATTTAAGTATAGATGATTTGAAAGGTCGAACAGGGGGGAGTCTGAGGGGGAAAGTGCCCCCTCAGAAGCAGAATTTTTTTCAATTTTCGAACTCATTTGGTGCGATCTGGTGTATACTTTTGACCAACATTTTATCAAAAAGCCACCTCTTCATTTCCAATAAATATTTTGGTTTTTTATCAATGCACGAAAGAAGTTGAGCATATTATACTGATATCTTTTTTATTTAAGTATAGATGATTTGAAAGGTCGAACAGGGGGGAGTCTGAGGGGGGAAGTGCCCCCCTCAGAAGTAGAATTTTTTTCAATTTTCGAACTCATTTGGTGCGATCTGGTGTATACTTTTGACCAACATTTTATCAAAAAGCCACCTCTTCATTTCCAATAAATATTTTGGTTTTTTATCAATGCACGAAAGAAGTTGAGCATATTATACTGATATATTTTTTATTTAAGTATAGATGATTTGAAAGGTCGAACAGGGGGGAGTCTGAGGGGGGAAGTGCCCCCCTCAGAAGTAGAATTTTTTTCAATTTTCGAACTCATTTGGTGCGATCTGGTGTATACTTTTGACCAACATTTTATCAAAAAGCCACCTCTTCATTTCCAATAAATATTTTGGTTTTTTATCAATGCACGAAAGAAGTTGAGCATATTATACTGATATATTTTTTATTTAAGTATAGATGATTTGAAAGGTCGAACAGGGGGGAGTCTGAGGGGGGAAGTGCCCCCCTCAGAATTGGATTTTTTTTCAATTTTCGAACTCATTTGGTGCGATCTGGTGTATACTTTTGACCAACATTTTATCAAAAAGCCACCTCTTCATTTCCAATAAATATTTTGGTTTTTTATCAATGCACGAAAGAAGATGAGCATATTATACTGATATATTTTTTATTTAAGTATAGATGATTTGAAAGGTCGAACAGGGGGGAGTCTGAGGGGGGAAGTGCCCCCCTCAGAAGTAGAAAATTTTTCAAGTTTCGAACTCATTTGGTGCGATCTGGTGTATACTTTTGACCAACATTTTATCAAAAAGCCACCTCTTCATTTCCAATCAATATATATTTGTTATCAATGCAAGAAAGAAGTAGAGCATACGACGTATATACTGATTTTTTCTGAATTTAAGTATAGATTGTTTAAAAGCTCGAACAGGGGGAGTCTGAGGGGTGATGTGCCCCCCCCACCCCCCCCCCCCCTCTTCCTCTCTTTCTTTTTTCCTTTTTTCCCCCCTTTTTTCCCCCCCTTTTTTTTTTTTTTTCTTCCTTTTTTCCCCTTTTTTTTTGGTAGGGGGGGGGGGGGGCCCGGGCCCGTCGGCCCCCCCCCCCCCCTGTATCCGCGCCTGGTCATGCATTCCTTGATTGATAGCAATTTGTAAATCGCTGTCGTCATTGTTTTCATTTTAAAATGATAAAATCCAAACTGCAATGAATGAATTGAATGTCCCAGTGTGGTTGTGTCCAGTGTGCAGTGTGTGAATCTTTACGCCCACCTATTTGTTTAAATACGTCACTTTTAAAATTATTGGTTATGAAAAATCTGGGGGGGATGATTACATTAGGCATCCCCCCCAGGTAAAAATCTGGGGGGGGATATATCCCCCCCATCCCCCCCCTGTTGTTACGCCAGTGGTTATGTCCAGCTCTTCTTTCAACTTGCAGAAACTTTTACTTTCATAGTGGTTCTGTGGAAGTTGGAACAGATTGAATTTCACAGAATTAGAAAAACCTCACATATCTCCAGTTTGGAATAATCAATTTGAATGAAATAGAATTTAGGTAATGTGTTCTTAATGTGCATAGTGCATTTCATTAAATGTATTTATTTTCGCATTTTGCACTGGTTTAAGAAATCACTGAAATCGGGACCTGAATATTTTGACTCACCCTGTATTTCTTTCTCGAAACAAATTTGTATATTACACTGTATGAATATATTTGCTATATTTCGCTCTGCATGGCATTCTTATACCAGTAAATATATTTACGAATAGAGAAAAAAAAGTTACGTACGGTCTGTTACTTTCATGGTCTGAATAACTAACATTATTCACATAGCTTAAAAACAGATGACATTGTGCACGAGGTGAACATGGTGAATAGTGATTATAAAGATTCATCAGGACCTAGGTTTTAACGTGTTTAAAGTGAAAAGTAAAAGGCCTGTGCAGACACAAGTGTATTCAACTATAATGGAATTTGGTTTGCAGAAGCTCCATTATCATCTTTCTTCCAAGCGGCTCTGTCATGTGCCGGACGCGTACCAGTTCACTCCTTCATCATATTGTCCCCCCTCAGAAGTAGAATTTGTTTCAATTTTCGAACTCATTTGGTGCGATCTGGTGTATACTTTTGACCAACATTTTATCAAAAAGCCACCTCTTCATTTCCAATAAATATTTTGGTTTTTTATCAATGCACGAAAGAAGTTGAGCATATTATACTGATATATTTTTTATTTAAGTATAGATGATTTGAAAGGTCGAACAGGGGGGAGTCTGAGGGGGGAAGTGCCCCCCCTGAGAAGTAGAATTTTTTTCAATTTTCGAACTCATTTGGTGCGATCTGGTGTATACTTTTGACCAACATTTTATCAAAAAGCCACCTCTTCATTTCCAATAAATATTTTGGTTTTTTATCAATGCACGAAAGAAGATGAGCATATTATACTGATATATTTTTTATTTAAGTATAGATGATTTGAAAGGTCGAACAGGGGGGAGTCAGAGGGGGGAAGTGCCCCCCTCAGAAGTAGAAAATTTTTCAAGTTTCGAACTCATTTGGTGCGATCTGGTGTATACTTTTGACCAACATTTTATCAAAAAGCCACCTCTTCATTTCCAATCAATATATATTTGTTATCAATGCAAGAAAGAAGTAGAGCATACGACGTATATACTGATTTTTTCTGAATTTAAGTATAGATTGTTTAAAAGCTCGAACAGGGGGAGTCTGAGGGGTGATGTGCCCCCCCCCCCCCCCCCCACCCCCCCCCCCCCCCCCTCTTCCTCTCTTTCTTTTTTCCTTTTTTCCCCCCTTTTTTCCCCCCCCTTTTTTTTTTTTTTTTTTTTTTTCTTCCTTTTTTCCCCTTTTTTTTTTGGTAGGGGGGGGCGGTGGCCCGGGCCCGTCGGCCCCCCCTGTATCCGCGCCTGGTCATGCATTCCTTGATTGATAGCAATTTGTAAATCGCTGTCGTCATTGTTTTCATTTTAAAATGATAAAATCCAAACTGCAATGAATGAATTGAATGTCCCAGTGTGGTTGTGTCCAGTGTGCAGTGTGTGAATCTTTACGCCCACCTATTTGTTTAAATACGTCACTTTTAAAATTATTGGTTATGAAAAATCTGGGGGGGATGATTACATTAGGCATCCCCCCCAGGTAAAAATCTGGGGGGGATATATCCCCCCCATCCCCCCCTGTTGTTACGCCAGTGAATAAATGTCTAAAGTATGACTGTTTAAGAATGAGAATAAATGTTTTGTTTTTAGACCGTACCCGTGTTATATTGTCTGACATAGATGCGGGTTGTAGTATTATTTTAAGTGGATCAACGACGCCCTCTTATTCTTAAACGGTCATACATTAGATATTATCTGTTAACGTGCTTATGTACATTATATTGCCCAATTTTGTCAATTTTTAACTCTGTTCGAATAACCCCAAACATTCCATTCAATCCCGTCCGGTGAGTACGCCATGCGTCGGCGTACTGCGTCGCATAAGGGGTCACACCACTAAATAGAGCTCCATAGGGATACGTACAAAAACACTGATATAAAACTCTGTTTTAGACCACTAAATTGCGAAATTGGACCCCGTAGTGTCATTTTTTCTCAAAGATGATCACATTTCCCCACCAAAAAGTGAAAAAAATAGGTAGGTTGACCTGCTCGATTTTCCAAAATATGCCCATGGAGTTGACTACCTCTCTGACGAGCTTGGAAATGTCGCCGTAATCGCCAATGTTTCCAGTAAAAAGCACAAATTTGAAAGATCTCTCAAAATTTACCTAAATGATATTCACAGTTTATAGTCAGGGTGCATGTAGGTGATGTCCCATTAATCATAATTAATAAACAATCATAGGCATGAACGCAATGGTATTACTGTCAAGTCTTTTTAATTGAGGATTTTGTGATGCATACTTTCCGATTTTAGTTTTAAACACCGTCCTTATTTTAAGGGTAGGGGAAACCCCATTTAGTATAGTGCACCCATAAGCATGTAGGAAAAGCGCAGTGTAATATTGTGTCATGTAAATGTCGCCGATTTCTCTGAGAACCATTGAGAATTGCTCAAACCTTTTTAGCTGTTTAAAAATAGTTATTTACAATGAAAGTGAGAGGGATTGAAGTTTCCATTGGTAATATTTGTCCAAGGTAAAACCAAATTATTATAATCACGGATATTCTGAAGAAAAAAAAAATCATTTGTTCATAAATGGCGTCTTCCCTCCAAATTGTGTATTCTAAATATATTGTGGACGTGCTTGAACATATGTTATTTATGAAAACAATACAACTTATTCAGATAAGATTTTAATTAGAGAATAGATCAAATTAGTATTATTAATTTGAAATTTTCTCACGCGCCATACTAAAAGTGTTTTGGAGAGAAAATCTATACACTGCAAAAAGGTTGCTTAAATATTTACTCAACATTTTACACAACGTTTTGAAGTATGCAACCGTTCAACTGTTAAGTAAAATTTGCCCAACACCGTTAGATAACATGTTTTCACCAACAGTTGAACAATTCTAGTTACTCAAAAGTTAAGCAATTATATTCACTCAACAGTTGTTCAAGTATGCAACAGCTCACGAAATTGGCTTTTTTGGACAACAGTTGCCTAAAATTCACATGTGCGTAACTTGCATCAACTGTTGCGTGATTGTCCTCAATGCTCATGCAACATTTGCCAAAGTGGAATATTTTTACGCAACATATTTTAGCAACAGAAACAGTTTCCACCAACATTTTAAGGACATTGTTTTCAACGAATTGCTCAATGCTGGGGATTTTTTACTTTATACAACGCCTAACTTTCTACATATATTGAATGAATTTTAATCAACACGTCAACCAACGGATGATAAAAGTACTTTTAGCAACGTATTTTAAGCAACCTTTTTGCAGTGTACTTACCTTGTTTATATAGAGCTGTCCTTAAGCGAATTCTCCGGATCCCATAGGACGAAATAAATAAAATAAAGTATTGGCGCTGCTTTGTTAACATGGTAGGACAGTCCGACTGAGAATGCTATTTTTGATTTTTATTCATTATTCTTAAACAGCTAAGAATGTCTCAAAGAAATCGGCGACATTTATATGAGACACCGGCGTACATTAATCAGCGTGACCACCCTCGCGCAGTGCGTGGTAACTATAGTTTTGTTCCATAACGCGCATTTCTTCAATGCGTCTACTGCGATTTTCCCTGTGTGCTGATGCGGCGTATTACGCCGACGCGTCGGGTACTCACCGCACATGATTGGATGGAATGTTTGTGGGTTATTCGATACTAACAGGGGTAAAGTTTACAAAATGTGGGCAATTAAAGGTACAATCACAAATTTGAAGAAATAAATGTCTAAAGTATGACTGTTTACAATTAGAGAATAAAGGTTTTGTTTTAGACCTTACCCGTGTTATATTATTGTCTAACATAAATGCGGATGGTAGTATTATTTCAAGTGGAACAACGACGCCGCGGGCGGAGTTGTTTCACGCAAAAAGATAAGGCTTAAACAGTCATACTTTAGACATTTATTTAATCAAAATGGTAACTTTAATTGCTCACATTTGTCAATTTTTACCCCAGTTAGTATCGAATAACCCAAAACATTCCATCCAATCCCGTGCGTCCCATAAGCACGCAGGAAAATCGCAGCAGACGTACTGCAGGAGTGCGAGTTAAGTTGTCTGATATAAATGTCGCCAATTACTCTGAGAACTAATGAGAATTGCCTATAGCATTCTTCAGTTTAAGAATGGTAATAAATATACAAACATATGTAATTTAGATCATTTAAACACGTATAGAACATTTTAAGGGGAGCCATGAATAAAACGCCAATTCACTCATTTGGTAATATTAACATAAAAGTCCTTTAGAAGCGGAATCGTTTACTTAGTATTCAAATTTCTTTACATTAATTACAGATTCATTATTAAGGGTAGGCGGTTTGAAAATGTGTATTTGCGATTTTCTCCTTCGAGCTAAGACTGAAAGACTTTTAATATTAACACAGATTCATACACTCTTAGTACTGTCGAACCAATCAGAAAGCAAGATACTAAATTACGCGGAGGGAATGTGTATGTACCATTTTTCTCTTTCGAGCTAAGACTGAGAAACTTTCAATATTAACTCAGATTCATAAATCGTCTATGGTTTGGTGAGTGACCGCAATACACGAATCTACTGTATACATTATCAAATGTCACTGCGGCAAAATCAGATAGCTTTGTCAAAGAACAGTCCACTTTTAATGTATTCTGAATTATGGCAGTTTATATTAAACTATATTGTTATATAGAACGGTAAAGTTTAAATCGGGATAGGCTGTCACGTTGCATACGATCATGCTTTATATTTATGTTTATAAGCTTTGGTTTGGTATCCAATGGTTCCCGTAGACGTAGACATTTCAAAGAGTTGTTTAAAGGCGACCACTCTGATAGAGTGGATTTTTGACACATTTTTTATGACACATGAACTCGTAGCTTTCAGTGTAAAGGAGTGAAAGTCCACACTTCTGAAATTATTTTCAAATAGTAAGAGTGATTTGAATGGACTACTCTTAATTATAAAGAGTGATTTTTTATCATTGTAATACCCCCCCCCCCCCCCCCCCCCCGCCCCATTTGACTGTAGTATGGTAACATTGGATACGATCAGACTTCACATCGAAAAGAGTAAGCTATCTCACTTTTTGAGACAGAGTGAACTTTCAGTCTATCGGGGCTGAAAGTAAAAATGAAATTTCACCCTGAGTTATGATCAATTCAGTAACAAGAGTGCGTATACCACTCTAGCCACTTTTGAACTAGAATTTGACTTTCAACTGAACAGACTGCATTTGAGATTCCAATGATAATTTATATAGGATACGTCAATGTATTGTTTCAAACACATCTAATTTTCATATAGTTTGTTGTTTGTCATGAATGATGATATGAGTGAAATGTTTTCTGTTGAAATTGATCTAGCAATATTTACCAAATACATAAATATTGATTTGTTTTATTATTTTCAATTACTCAATGAATGACGATTCTAGTAACAAAGTTCCCTGCACATGAAAAGTTGACATGCCTGAGTAGATTTGCCATAATTTTGATAACGAAAAGCTCCAAATTAGATAGGAACAGATTTTTATGATGCATTAAAGATTGCTTGACATGATTATTATTATTACAGGTCCAGAGTTTACTTTATCCATGCCACCAAAAATAAACACCAACATGGGACACCTTTTTTACACGCCCTGTATAGATTTGTGTATATACGAGGGTCATTCAATAAGTTCTACCTCCTCCCTCATAACATCGCTAATATCAATGTCAACCTCATAGCATTTGTCATGATTATAGCTCCGGATCATAGCTACAAATGTGTAGTAAATGATAATTGATATCGGTTTTACTTTTTTTTATGACGCGGTCAAAGCTAGAGTGAGATTTTGGACAACGGACACAGAAAATTACCTTAAAAATATACACATGTTTTCGGGTGTTTTTTCGTATTGTATGGTTAGATATAAGAGCATGATTTAAATACTGAACATGGAAATGAATGAATGATATCTGAATATATTACAGTATTATCATGTATAGATAAGATTGTAAACAATATTAACTCTTGTAGGCTTGCAAACAGTGTACTATCAACTCAAATGTATTGCTATGCATTTGGCATACCAGAATACTGCGTCAGTCAAATTTTCAATTTGTTACAACTTAAGCCACAATGATGCCTCGAATGTTAAATCTTTACCATAAAAGTCACTTTATGAGTTTTATTTATGTGCAACCTTCAGAATAGTCAATCAGGTAGTGAATGATAGACAATTATCGCTCTGACAGACATTTTTGGCACTTCTTGGTCAACATTTCAAAAACTAAACATTTTTATGTCATAACAAAAATATCCTTCCTAAGGAGTGTCTTTAGATGATTTTTGTGTAATTTCAGCTTTTTTTTAAAACCAAAAACTTAATTTGCTACGTTTGCAGCAAAATTTGAGCCACAAAAAGTGAATTTTGTTGGTCAATCTTTTATAAATCAGCATTTTTAATGAAATTTGATACCAAAAATGGATTCTCCAACTCATTTTCTTTCCAAAAATGTATACTTTTATATACATCATATTCATTGTTCAAAGGTGATAAAGCGCTTGATAAATTTCATGTGTTAAGGGTTGACAACCTCTTTAGTAAAAAGTATGGAATTTAAAATGTTTTGAAACATGTTCACGGTACAATGAAAACATCGGTTTGCAGTTAAAACATAAAATCCTCGATGTGTTTTTAGTGCTTGATATTTATTTTTGACAGAGACAAATTGCGGAGGAAATAATTGCGTATGTCGTGCGGATATTTCTATAACTGTTATACGCTCTGTATGAATATATTGATATGATTATAAATTAAATCGATATTGAATTATGAACTTGAACCTAAAAGGCCAGCTGTACCTTGACGAAATATCTATAATGGGTCGTTATATTAGCGTTGGTTTTATTTCACAAACTATGTGAATCGAATACTAATACCAATACGAAGTCACGAAATTATTAAATGTTTTAAAATTGATGCACTGTTCATACAGATTTCACGAAATTAATCGTGATGATATCTAACAAAAATGTACTATTTGTGAAAAAAATGTACGTAAAATAGGCGAACTTACTCATACAGTGCCGAATATTGCCGAAGGTACTGAACTGGTTTCCGGGACTGCGGCTTGTAATATAATTTGTTAGCCGAGTGCATTTCTATATCTACCGTGTTGTATTATGATTCATTATTACCCATGGTAGATGTTTTAGACTAAGGCAATGGGTTGAATATATTTTCATAAATGTAAATGTGTAAAGTGGTGTGCAGGATGACACAGCTAATATACTATACTTGAACTACATAATGGTTACACCGTATCGTTATAAATGCCTAACCATACGGAGTTTGAAAACAAAAAAACACCTTTGCTTATTATTTCAATGCCTTATAAGATTTAAATTACATCTACATATTAGCACTTCAATCTATACGTCCATGTCGACTCTTGGGAAAGATAAATGCTTGAACATCCTAATAACTCAGAGTATGTACATGTAAAGTGTAATCTATTAATCAAATTAGTAATACATGTACAGGTTAAGAAGTATTAAGCGATTATCATCGTAACGCTATATAATAGTATTTGCATTTAAAGGGACTGCTGGATTATACGCAATGTTTTCGTAATCCCGCGAGGGATTGTAAGACGTGTTAGGGTTAAGGTTAAGGTTTGGGTTTAGGTTTAGGGTTAAAATTCCGCTAGGTTACGAGAGGGAAAAAAATCGCCTGCGGGATGCTATAGCATCAACGTCGTCGTTCTCGTACATCATTGTTGTTGAGATAATATTTTAAGTAATTTTTTTTTATGCACTTAGCATGTTCTGATAAATTGGTTTTCATTAATACCGCCAAGTGAAGTGAAGGTGCCGTCATGTTTAAATCCCCCTTTCAGATCATTCAACCATGTCATGCGCCGAAATTGTAGAACGAGGGTGAAATAGCTGATTCAATTGGCATGCTTGGTTTCAAAAAAAATGTTTGTAAACTAAAATCATTTTAGAGCCTTCACCATACACACCGTCGCTGTTTGGCACATGTGCCATATTGGGCAAAAAATAGTTAACACTTTCCACGCGGCATTCGTCTGCAGACGACATTCCAACATTTCACAAAATGTTTCAAAAATGTCAAAATGGTTGAATTTCATTGCCATATTTGGAATCACCATGTGAAATGCATTGAAATAAGTACACAAATGGGAAAGGTTTCTGAAAAATCTGTTTTGCATAATATGGTAACATAGTAGCCGCGTGGAAAGTGTTAAATTGCATTTCATACTCTACAAATGAAACTCTTATTCTCCAAATAATTCGAGACAAAAGAGGTAATTAATGAATGAGATACAGCAATAATTAGTGTGATATGCCATGGTATTTACATAGCCTACTACCCGCATGAAAACCTCAGTTTGTGTTCTGACATACCGGCACATCACGATATTCCGCCATATAGACTATTAGGTGTACTGCAATTCTGACATCACTGGCATATTACTGTAGGACGAATAGGAAGTCATATTTTGTTCTGCCATACCGGCATATGACTTTACGTACGTTGTTGTAATATGCTCATAACAAGCATAAGTATATATTTATTAATGTTCTTTGACAATTATAGTGACATTATATAAATGCTCTCCAATGAGTTTTCAAAAAGTGGAACATTTTCAAACGCGTCAAAACGCTGTTTTTCGTGATGAGCCAGTATGCATGAACAGCAACGATTTGGGCAAGATCTTTTTTGATTGAAAATGTTTATTATCTGCGCTACAATCTTTTGGCAATGCAAAGGGAGAATTAAGAGTCATTATACTGGTAAGCACCATGGTAATTAAAGGTATATTATGTGATCTTTCCAGGGAACGCCCTCAACATCGAAAAAAAAATAGAAAGCAGATTTTCTTGCAGATTTACATTTCTGATCATAAATCATGCATACATTCCAAGTTACAGGGCGATACGATTCTTAATTACTTCAAAATCATGGTATTAGAGTGAAAATCAAACTGTCGGAATTCCGACAGTTTATATTTTTCACTCTAAATTCACTCTAAAACCATGATTTTGAGGTAATTAGGAATCGTATCGCTCTGTAACTTGGAATGTATGTATGATTTATGATCGGAAATGTAAATCTGCAAGAAAATCGACTTTCTAAAAATAATGAATCTCTGGAAAATATCACATAATATGCCTTTAATGCAAAATCTTTTATAATTCAATATAATATTTGTGTGATTCAGGCTATTGCATTGTGTATACCATTGTGGACATATGTGACTTTTGGCTCTCATCATTTAAACCACGTGAAATAAAAATAAAATGTTTTATTATATTTTTATGATTCTCCTTCATATCCCACAAATGGGCTTTTCGTGATGTGCCGGTATGTCAGTACAGCGACGACACTGTTATGTATATGATTTTTAATTTAGAACCACATACATGACATGTTTTATCATCGATACTTTTGTGTCGATTTAAGATAATTAATTACACCCAGGCAGTTAAAACGCCGTCTTGTTAATGAGGTGTTAATTAGTAACGCAGGCAAAATATCGATGTCGGTCGATATTTTGTCGTCAACGATGCTACTCATTGCTGCATCCTTAACATGCGTCCGAAAAATCGAGTTAAAATAAATAATCATTTTTTGAATACTCAAAATAAGTTGGATATACCGCAGCTCGAACATGTATCTGTGATCTCTAATCACTGACCTCTGACTAGATTTAATCAATTTGCTATGTTTGTAGTGTGGTAGAATCGTACGAAGAGAATAGAACGAAAGCTCACATCTTTTGGAAATGGAACGTAACACTTAATAAGGAAAGAAGTATAATGTCAATAGTTGAACATTAATTTCACCAAAAATAACCCAATACAATGTTGTGATGTGATTGTACCATGTTTTGTCATACACATAATATAGTTAACACTTTCCACGCGGTAGGCGTATGCAGACGACATTCCAAAATGTCACAAAATGTTTCAAAAATGTCAACATTATTGAATTTAATTACCATATTTGAAATCACCATGAGAAATGCGTTAAAATAAGTACAAACATGTTTGGTATTGGTTCAGTAATCCTGGAGATTAGACCTTGAAAGTTGGGAAAGGTTTCTGACAAATCTGTTATGTATAATATGGTAAAACTATACTAGCCACGTGGAAAGTGTTATTAACATTGAATTTGCATCTTTTATATTTAATATGTGATAAAGAAACAATGAAAGACCATAAAGAATGTAAAAGTAGTCTAAAACTAATTATAGAAATAATGAATAAATTCAATAACGCTTTTAGTTCAGATGGAAATAGATATTTCATTAGTTTTGCGCTAACATATTTTAACACACGTCAAAATGGGGCATTACGTTATTGTATTTTCATTAAATTAAATGTTTACGATATAAATTCTATTATCTGTGTCTTTTATTGCAGACGAAAACAGTCTTTCCCCGCCACCATTTTATCGCTAACATCTCAAGGCAATGGCTCGACCGGAAGTGGTAGTCATTCTTCTCGCTGCTTCATTTTTGCTCGTGAAAGCTGGTAAGTGTTGTTAACCCTCGTCTCCCTGTGACGTTTTTTGAGACGTTTTTGTAATACTATTAGTATTAACTAAGGGGGTGGGTAGGGGTGAAATCCAAACCGCGATGCAGAGTATGCTTATTTGGGTACCATTATTATTATTACAAGGCTTTTATATAGCGCCTTTTCCGTAGATCAAAGCGCTTTACAAATAATATACCGTATGTGATATACAGGCATACAAATATCATTAATAAAAATACACAGTAAATTACATCAAGAATAATTTAGAAACAACATGCAATGCAAACATAACACATTAAAAATATATAGCTAGAGGTCTTCTCTTCCACACGTACCAAAATAAGTACAAATATCCCACGCATGACGTCACAATGACGTCATTAAACATGGCCGACCTCAAATCGCGCCGTATTCGTCTGTACAGTGAAATATAAGCCAAAATGGAAGTGAGGGAAATGATATTTCCTAGCATATACAATAAGATTCAGGACCATAGATATTTTCCTATTTTTTTGCCCGTCAAAAAGAGCGCAAGGGATGTAAAAGCTATCACCTAGACGCCCTAGGTCATTGTCCTTTGCCTATTTGTGTATTAATCCCCCTCCCTTAGGAGGACGAGGATTAAAGAGATATTTCCAACATATTTGGCGATAAAAAGCTGTATTCTATGGGCTTGACGACCCATAAATTGCGAATCTTTTATATTTATCATCCTCCATACAAATATATACATTATATGTGTTATTGTCACATATTACAATCTTCATGTTAGCTTCTAGTAGCATTAATAATAAATAATAAATAAATAATAAATAATAAATAATAAATAATAAATAATAAATAATAAATAATAAATAATAAATAATAAATAATAAATAATAAATAATAATAATTATTATTATTATAATAATTATTGTTATTATTATGTTAAAATGTTTAAATGACGTAAATCTTTAACCATGTTGGTTAAAATTTTAACCAACGGGAGGTTACCAGGTGAACCACACAATTGGTTGGTTAAAACTGTAACCAACAGCTGTTGGTTAAACTTTGACCTGTGGTTGGTTACAAATTTTAATCATTTGTTGGTTAATATGTTTTGACCAACAGTGGTGGTTAAACTTTAACCTGTGGTTGGTTACAATTTTATCATTTGTTGATTAATATGTTTTAACCAAAAGTAGTTGGTTAAAAAATGTTGGTTAAACTTTTATTTTTTTGCTAAACTTTAATCCATACAACATTACAATATTGATGTTTCATTGGCCCGATATTGGCTTTCAATATTGGCGCCAACCCGTGGCCAGGACCAACAAGGACTGGACAAGGCACAAGATCCAAGCTACGAGGCGGGAAGCGATAACTTGAAACAGCTGCCGCAATTTTTAGACCACGTCAGAATTTGTATATGAAATCAATCGTGTTATTTCCAGCCCCTGGTATAATGTGCCCATTATTGGAACTAAATTGGTTGCCAACATAATGCCAATTGAAGAGCGCCAATGTAAAACCAATATTGGTCCAATATTAGTTGGCAACATGATGCCAATTGAAGAGCGCCAATGTAAATACCAGGTGGGGGGAAATAACATGATTGATTTCATATACAAATTCTGACGTGGTCTAAATAATATGCGCAAAATATTTTCCTCGCCAATGAAATTCTTTGGCGGGAATCTTGTTATGACCTATTGTTGGTTAAAATTATGATGCCTTAACCAACGTTGAATAAACTAAAAATTAATTATATTTTTACTCTTTAACCAACGCAGTATTAAAAGTAATTTTTAACCAACGCTTCATTTTTAACCAATGTTGTATACTTTTTAACCAACATTCTTTTAACCCATGGTTATTTAATACCTGTTCTGAGAGTGTAGCGCCTTTTCAAAAGGGTGCAAAGCGTTGTAATTTCGCTGCCACTATACGCAAACCTATCCGCACTTAGATTGTAACATCCACCCCATTCTTCAGTGCCTCTCCCCAAATTGCATTGGGTGAAGGAAGTTTTTTTTGCTAACCGAAACAACTTATCACCGATTATGAAAGCAGGAGGAAACCGGAGATCCCAGAGAAAAGCTGCGATAGCGTGTATGGATCGGGATAAACCAAATGCACATAAAGCCGCGGCCTCATTGGTGCAAGGCGAGGGAACTACCGCTCTGCCAACACGCTCCCCCTTACATAAATGTTATTATCTTTCTCGACAGATATCTACCTTTTATAATGATAATCATATACAGTACTCAAAATAAGTAACTGACCAGGTAATAAATATACTCTTGAACTCCAAAACTCTAGCTCCTGAGTGAAAATATTAAATTATAAAGTTGTGATAATATTTCTTTACTCGGATATGAGACATTGTTCACAAAGATCGGTTAATAATTAAGAACGCTACATTGAAAAAGAAAGAACAAAGTGCAGTATACATTTTCCACACTTGGGTTTTGAACGCGCAAGATATTGTGACAGATATGTTTATGGGCTGCATTGATCAATTGAAACACGTACACGCGTACACGCGTACGTACGATTGTACAGTCACGTACGGCCTCTGTGCATGTACTTCACAATGGTAAAAGATACCGACTATACATTTGTGTGCAGTCAAGCTTATACCCGGTGTTCTATCTTATCTGACCAATTTCAATTTTCCTTAATACCACGTGGCGAAGGCGGCTTTATAGCCCCTGCGGGGCTCAATCTAAATTGGACCCTCAACCGACCAACAGTGGTTAACGATGGGATCCCCATTCCCCTTTGGTGCTCCGCACGTCGAGTCTGTCCCTTGTGTCCCTACGGGGTTAACGGGATGGACCGTGAGCACAGCAAACGATAGGTTGCCGCATACAAATAATAAATGGTACAAGAAGTAGGGAGAATTCAGAATGATCAATCGTACGTGCGTACGTACGCGTGTAGGGGGGGGGGGGGGGCGGGGGGGGGGGGGTACCGCGCCATTTTGCGATATTTTACGAAAACGATCGTGGTTATCACGTGATACGTATCGTTGAAAAATAATTTACACTGTGTTAACGAAATGCACTGTGGGATTGTGTTACCAGCCTAAAATCAAAGAGGTCGCAAACCCGGTCGTAAACTTGCTTATAATTGAGCCTGAGCTATAACAAGCTAAAAGTGACATCTCTGAATGTATAAGCAAAATGTGCAAAGGAGAAATTGTTGGGCACACTGGTAAAATAAATGGTTTTACAACAAGTTTTGCTATCATTAATCAAACTGAATTCAATTTAAATAAATCACTTATTTAGTTGTTTACGCATTTTAATTGTTTAGATACAAAGTTAAATAAATCAAGGATACATTTATGATAGATAAATAAATAAAAAGAAAACTATAAACGCATGGGCGGCCTTTATAATTGATAAAAATTGACAATGATGTTACATTAATCCACCATCAAGTTTAAAAAATAGAAAAATAAAAGGATAGCAAGGAATATTCGAAAATCGAACCCGTGATTTCCGATTGCCAACGACGTGGCCAACCTATGCACGCCACAGAGATCCACGACTATAGGCTTAATTGTGATAGTTTTATTATTTAACCATATCCATTTATTTATAACGAACGGATTTTTATTGTGCCATTTTTGCCAAATGTGTGTGTTTCTCTCGCGCAAAATGTGTTTGTAATGTGATTATACTCCTTATTTTTAAAAGAACGGTAAATTTGTTTGACATTTTCGAACACAAAAATGGCGTCATTTATACGGTAAGTGTCCGTGTGGGCACGCATACAGATGATGCCGGCAGGCTAAGCAAATCCAGCGGCAAGACCCCGCATATAAAACAAAAGTGCTCCTAATGGGGTCTCACAACCTTTCGCTCCCCATGTCAACGTTCTATCCACTAGACCAACCGTGCTAATTAACAAAATGTTTGCAAATAATTTATTAATATCTAATTTTATTAATTGGACGGGGTCATGGGTTAATGCACTGTGTTAAATTCTACATTCCCGGCCGCGAATTTATTAACCGTAGTACTCACTCACTGTATAAATGTATTGCTGTACAGTGTACATGTGCTATGCACTTTACTCCGTCAGGTATCAAATGTTGTTTACGGTAATAAAGATCGCTTCCCGGCCGCCACTCTGTTCAAAGGCACAAAAAAGTGGACTTGTTTTACGCTTTTTTTGCAATTCTGAGGTGTGTGGATCGTGTTTTTTTCTTCATCAAATTGGTTAGATATCCGTCCATTTTAGAACAAAGTGCACCCACACACCCGGGAAAGTATGATGCCAAGGGCATATATTTTGCACGTAAATTCAATACGAAGGTTCAGAAAATCGATCAAAATATGACGTCATAACCATTGCTTCGGGACAAAATGGCGCGGTACCCCCCCCCCCCCCCCCCCCCCTCCCCTAGTACGCGTGTACGCGAGTATGCAGACGACGCTGGACACGGGCGTATTCACGAGTATTCAGGTTAAAATATGCGAACGAGGTTACGTGATCAAGTGAATGGGACGAACGCTTAACAATGGTTTAAATTCAAAAAATGATACTGACACTGCGGGTGGTTAGCCATCCACAACGGTTTTGGATTGGAAACAAATTCTTCTAACCTATGATGAATTTTTCAAAATGATTAGATCAACATTCGCGATTACGTGTTATTCCAATACGAATTCAAAATTTAGGTTTTCGCGTGTCCATCGTCGTCTGCGAGTATGTGTTTTACAAACACCGCCCCCAATCCTCACGTTACTACTACCCGTGAGTTGTCGCTACAAGTTAATCAATAATCTGCATTAGCCTCATAGTGAGAGGCTACGTGTAGTAGACGAATAAAATGTTAACATGACTTTGTCTTGGTTTTGGGCACATAACCGAGTTAATATTCATTCAATTTTTACGTGTAATTTCTCAAATCAAAGAGAAGAAATTTACGTACAACTTTATTATTTAATATTTTTACGTATGAGCTATAATTGTTCTTAGAGTTGAGAGCATCGAATTTATTACCTGGTCAGTTACTTATGTAGAGGACTGTATAATAGAAAAGTCACTTGTAGTGGAAATTGATTCAACGCATTCGTGCACATTTATTATATCATGTATATACCAATATCAATCACTTTAAATTACGAATCACCGAACATTGCAATATATTTTTATACATATAGGCCTAACATACATGTATATCATACATACAGTATCATTTCATGACAATCTATCATGAAAGATAACCTTAACACTTTCCACGCGACAGGCAGACGACATTCCAAAATTTCACAAAATTTCACAAAATGTTTAAAAAATATCAAAATTATGGAATGTCATTACCATATTTTGAATAATCTTGAGAAATGCATTGATATAAGTACAAACATGCCTAGTATCGGGTCAGTAATCCTTGAAATAGACTTTGAAAATTGTGAACGGTTTCTGAAAAATCTATTTTGAGTATGGTAAAATAATAGCCGCGTGGAAAGTGTTTTAAGCATTCTTAATTCGAGAAATAGCACATTTGGGTGATTACCATATCTGAATTTACAAAGTTTAGCAATTTGCGAATCTGATAGCGTGAACAAGAATTGTGTTTTCTAATTGTTGTGAAAACAATATATAAGTCAAAATGCATTGTATTTACCTCTCGGCCTACGTCGTGTAAAGATTTTCATGGTTGATTTCAAAAAACAGGATCAACGAAACTCTTTAGAAGTCCATTACATTTTCGGTGGAATGATTATGAACATAAAGTTGAGTCACAGATTCCTAATGTGCTCATTTGTCATTTCTTGCAGAGTTTTTCAAGGGTAAATGCAATTCAGCGTTTTACAGACCACCAAAATGTGTCGATACAAGTGTGGAATACACATGTAATTGTGGACCCGGCTTCGAATGGAATAGCAAATTGTGTGTATGTAAGTAACAAATAGCATAGCTACCAGTTATTCTAATTTCATTTAATTATGTTGAGAATGCCAATAAAGCATTCAAAATGTGTCCAACTTAAGTTACGCATGTTTATACGTGTGACGTAAGTCTTTATCAGATCGTTTGTTATGCTCTCTGTGACATCAATCAATCATTCCATCAATTAATCAATCAATCAATTAATCAATCAATCAATCAATCAATCAATCAATCAATCAATCAATCAATCAATCAATCAATCAATCAATCAATCAATCAATCAATCAATCAATCAATCAATCAATCAATCAATCAATCAATCAATCAATCAATCAATCAATCAATCAATCAATCAATCAATCAATCAATCAATCAATCGCCAAAACCAAGGAACTTGTATTAAGGCGCTTAGGCACTTCATATAAAGACAGTGGCGTAACTAGGGTCTCGGATTTAGGGTGGGGCATTAGGGGGAGGGGAGGGGGCATAACCCACTTCTTTTTGTTAAACATAGAGTTTGTCATTTCATTTTTTTAGGGGGGGGGGGGAGGGGAGGGGATGCCCACTGCCCCTCTCGTTACGCCACTGCATTAAAATAAATTACTGTCCATAAGAATAGTATGATTCATTAATAGGATTCTACATGTTTCACTGTAATACACTACATGTATACTTAAATAAGAAAGTTAAATGGCTTTTGGCAATAATTTGTAAATGCATGTCCTGTAGGCCTATGTGACGAGATATACTGAACACCAATATTGGTTGAAAGAATTTTCAAGCATTATTGTGAACGCCTTCCGGAGTTCGAAGGTTATGGAAGGATATATTTGATCTAGCCCAGTTACTGAAATACTTAACCTAGCCCAGTTAACCAGTTATATAATTAACCACTTTTTTACCCTAGGCTATAGGCCTATCAGTGAAATAATAATTCTATTTTATTTTCGTCTCGCAGCAAAATCTATCGATTCCCGACTGGAGTTTCTGGAACGTGAGCCAGTTCGATACACACTGTTGCTTGGCAAGAATTTTCCCGAGCTCACAGCTTTTACAATCGCCTGCTGGCTGAAACGTATCAGTGACGAACCGTTGGGAACTTTGCTATCTTACGCTGTCAGAAAAGGAGAGGAGCTTCAGCTGACCATTGGCATCAACAGCATCAGGTTAACTTTCAAAACAGACGTGATAATAATCCCGATTTTCATAGAGAAAGACCAGTGGGTTCATCTTGCAATCACATGGGATGGGGTCAAAGGTAAGGTTATCCTTAAAACGTCCATACTTCAATGTCCACTAAAACAAATTATCAAATTCTTAGGGCACTCACTGAAGTCAAATATCGCACCTCACAGATCTGACAACAGGATACCCCTTATTAATCTGTAACAACTGTATGTTGATGAACCCATCCCTTGGTCAATAAATATGGCGCCAGAGATTACCGACATGTTCCTGTGGTCAAACATTTTCATGGCTGAAAAGTAATTTATTAAGTCAGTATACTCCTATTGTTTGATATTAGTTTCTATTATGGAGAGTGTATATAGTGGTGTACAGCCACACAAAGTAAGGCAGCACTTCAAAACTAGTACGCATGACTCATACGAATAAGTGACTTATACGCACGACTTGTACGATAGGCACCAAGGTAATATGTATATATATCACCTGATATTTGGTTTACATTGTACTACTTAAAATAACTTCAAATTGGGTCCAAAACTCTTTGCGAACATTTCAAAAATATGACCAAAAGTGCAGTGAAACACACAGTATTCAGAAAAATGCCGTTTGCGTTCATTGCGAAGGCGTTGAAAGCACTATGACGAGAGGGAGCAGACAGCCAAACAATGTCTTGTGGATTCAACAACTGGACCTTCTGGTGTAGACCTACCTATTATAATTGTAGCCAATGAAAATGGTTGCAAATGTGGACGTCATAAAATTGGTTAACACATTGTTAATGCACCAAATACTACTTTCTGGACTCTCTGGACAGTCAACCAATATTCACAATTTTTTTACAGACTACCGACGGTAGAATGTCTCTGGGGGGCAGTGTTTAATCTTTCTTTTAGCGAAAAGCTCTATTTTACTGCATTGTAATTATTATTCTTAAACCGCTAAAAAATGTTTAAGCAAATCTCATTGGTTCTCAGAGAAATCGGCGACATTTATATCAGACAACTTAACACGGCGTACATTAATTAGCGTGTCCACCCTCGCGCATTGCGTGGTAACTAACGCGCACTTAGTTAACCCGCACTTTTGCAAGTGCGTCTACTGCGACTTTCCTGCGTGCTTAGGGGGCGCATTACGCCGAGCATGGTGTGTACTCACCACACGAGATTGGATGTAATGTTTTCGGGTTATTCGATACTAACAGGGGCAAAAGTTGACAAATGTTGGCAATTAAAATTAAAAGTCTGATTAAATAAATGTCTAAAGTATGACTTTTAAGAATGAGTTGCGTGAAACAACTCCGCCTGTTGTTCCACTTAAAATAATTCTACCGACCGCATTTATGTCAGACAATATAACACGGGTACGGTCTAAAACAATACCTTTATTCTCTAAATTTACATAATATTGATGATCATGATAAGGCCAAATTTTGTTTGTTTGTTATGTTGTCCTCGACCGCCCGCTCGTCATTTTAGGGCCGCTCCGATTTTTTTTTTTCAGATTTTTTTTAATTTTAAAATCATTGTTGTTTTTTTAAAAAATCAGATTTTTTTAAATTTTTTTAATTTTTTTTTCAGATTTTTTTTTTCTTCAGATTTTTTTTTTTTTCAGATTTTTTTTCCAGATTTTTTTCAGATTTTTTTTAAACAGTTTAAATGGCATTAATATTAAATTAAGTGTTTATAACATATATGTGCGGCTCTTAGAGTGATTTTAACTTCTTGTTGGCTGAACTTTGAGCTTCTGCTGGTAAAAGAAAATTAAAAAAAATTAAAAAAAAAAAAAAAAAAAATCCGCCCGCCCGCCCCTCCTCTCTGAAAGCTGTCGAGGACAACATAACAATTTTTTTGTTGTTGGCCTAATCGGCTTAATTTTCACAAAGATAGCAACAGAAATTGAGAGGTTCATAGGAATGGACAGATAATCTACCATTGTTACTTATACATGTATCAAGTGGCCGGCCGTTTTTATTATTACACTTGACTTCACAAATGATCATAATTATTATTGTTTAACTGTTTTACAAAGATGGCAGCTGGAGAGCTTACAAGAATGGGCAGAAAGTAAGCGATGGCAATCGGTTGGCTAAAAACCAGATGCTTTCGTATGGTGGGCGTCTGATACTAGGACAATCTGCAGTTGACTCGGAAACCTTCAGGTTCGTTAAACTCGAGACGTGCAATCTGACTAACAAGAATATCTGCCCGAGAGCTTTTCAGGGAGAACTCAGCTACCTGAATGTCTGGAGTGAACCACTAAACCAATCCTATATCTCGGCCATGTATCAGGATTGCACGTTCACGTATTGCGGCGATGCTGTGGAATGGGTGGATTTCCGCAGTGGTACTCGTGGGGCTATGAAACTTCGATGGCCCTCAATGATATTTCAAGGACATGAAGGTGAGACATGTTTATGATCCGGGGGGGGGGGGGGGGGGCGACATTTTATCAAAAGTTGTCAAATGTATAGGAAAATTATGGGTTTCTGGTAAACATATGGGTCCATTTTCCCCCGAACATTGGTAAATGTTTGGGTCCGATTTTCATTTTGCTGGTGGCACATCCCTACCAAAAAGATATCTGAGTAGCCTAACGACTATTATTTGTCAGAGTTCACAAGGGCATTATTAAAAGTGAAATGGGTTTTAAAGATATTATGAGCAACTCTATATCCACATTTAGAAGTATTTCTTTGCTTCTTTAACTTTTCATCATGACTTAAGAGTGTTAATTAAGAGAAAGACTTTCCTAAACATTGTTTTTTAGAAGTACTTGAACCATTGTGCTTCATTAAGTAGCCTATAAGTATTATGGTTTACTTTTTCATTGTGTATGCATGCGGGTATAATGGATCATTTCTTTCGGTGGAGTGTGCTTTGCTCACTGCGTCTAAAAGACTGACCACCAAAATGGAAGCATAGATTGGCAAACATTATTGCATATGTTTAAGGCAGGCGTTACGTAATTAGGTTTTCTCCAAATACCCATTGTTAGATCTTCATCTGCATAATATATAGATGTCTGAACGTATATCTTATTTAAAATTTGGTATAATGTGTGTGTCGCCAGTCAAATGGTGTAGTAGAATAGTAATGGGCTATTCTTAAACAGCTAAGAATATTTAGACTATTCTCATGCATTGGCTCTCAGTGAAATCAGCGACATTTATATCAGACAACTTAACACGGCGTACATTAATTAGCATGACCACCCTCACGCATTGCGTGGTAACTAAAGTTTTCTTCCATAACGCGCACTTCTGTGATTTTGCATGCGTGCTTATGCGGCGCATTACGCTAACGCATATTATACTCACCGCACGGGATTGGATGAAATGTTTTTGGGTTATTCGATACAACATAGGTAAAAGTTGACTAAAAATGTGGGTAATTAAAGTTACAATTTTGATTAAATAAATGTTCGGTAGTATTTTTGTCTTTGTTCGTGAAACAACGACGCCGCAAACAACTCCGCCTGCGGCGTCGTTGTTCCACTTAAAATAATACTACCGCCCGCATTTATGTCAGACACGGTACGGTTTAAAAACAATATCTTTATTCCCTATAATTGAAAATAATTTTTTTCACAGCTGAGTGCCAGATAGATAAAGACGATGCCTGTGACAAATGGTGTACCCACACAATAGGTGAGTTCATAGCGTTCAGATTTAAATATGTTTACCCACACAATAGGTGAGCTCATAGCGTTCAAATTTAAATATCACATTATTCCTTAGAAATGTCCAGGGAGTCTATAATTGTTGGAGAAGAGTCTTCCATTATAGACGTAAAGAGGCTGCAAGGCAGTAAGCTCAAGTCACGTTAAAACAATCAACATTTTGTAGACTCGCAATGCAGTTCTTCAGAAATTATACGCTATATCCTAAGTTAATGTGACAGAAAAGATTCTATTAATTAATATTATAACCAGGCCATGTTTATTTACATCGTAGATATTTGACAGCCTGTGTTCAACTTGAAATAACTAAAAATCTAAGGAAAAGTTTCGACGTCATGTTCTTACAAAAGTATTTATTTCTATTCGTCACACAACAGGTCCAATATGCGACCAAAGTTTCTCTGAGAACATCTTGTGGCCGCGGACACCTGCCGGGAACATCCCAGCTAATATGTCATGTCCTGGAGTCGTTGAGGAGCCACGGGACCCTGATGATTGGGAAGAGGAATACTCAAGAAATAAACGGAGGAAAGAGGAAGTCACTCCCAAACCAGAGTTAAGTAAGTAATCTTTTTAAACCCATACCTCACTGAACGTGTTTATGACAATTAAACCATTAGGTAGAAAAATGGGTCAAATTGTTGAGAAAAGATCACTCTTCGCCCGCGCCGTGGATCGAACCCGGGCGGCGCGTACCTCGGCATGTGAGCCAGGGGGGTGGGGGCAAAAGTACATGTATATGTCGTCCCGACAGTGGCGTACATTTTCGTAAAAGGTTGCCCCAAATGTTTTCCCAGTCAGTCACCTCGTTAGTGAATTTTTTTAAATTTTTAGCGTCCCGGTATTGCGAATTTAGCGTCCCGGTATTTGGAGCCAGGGGGGGGGGGGGGGGGGGGGGGGACGACTTGCCCCCCTGCCCCCGGTCGGTACGCCCCTGCCGCCAACGTGCGGACACCAAACTGATTGCGCTAACGGAGGAGCTCGAAAAAGTTAATTTTTTCGAGAACATTTTATAGCTCGCCGGATCGTGCCACGAGATAGACCCTTGAAGCACGCGGTCAGCGATTTGCTGTAGCCATTTGTGACTCTGGGAAGGTTAGGGTTATTGAGACAAAGTAACACGTAATTATACAATGATATGATTTTAAGAGGTCCATACATAAGCCCGTTGTATTAAATAAAGGTACAATTCATGATGTATCGAATGCAAATGTTGACCGATATTCCACACACTGACGAGCCTACAACACACCAATTGATTTATACCGACAAAATAGATAGTGATCATGAGCCCCAATAAGCGGTCATAGGTCGATAATTTGTGATAAGCTTACTGACAATAAGAGGTCACCTTCCTGGTTCTGGCAACCAGAGAATTCATGAATTTCTTAATTATCCGTGAACGATTGAATGGCAACGATGTCGTAACGGTCAAATAACATAATATGAGATGTTAGGACTCAATTTGGGTTTGATAATAATAATAATAATAATAAAATACATTTATTAAGCGCTTAAAACAGAAGTCACTAAGCGCTTTACATAGCATAAAAACCAAAAACATTATACATCCATAGGTATAAGTACACATAAAACCAGGAAATACATAATATTAAAGATACGACATATGTTGATCAGGGAGTTAAAAAGATTCAAAAAGGTAAAAATGTACAAAACCACCAGGGTTTTCGATAAAAACAATTAACAACGCAAGGCATAAAAAAATCATATTAACCAGTATAGTAAGTCCAAAAAAGGTGCGTTTTAAGATGCGATTTGAAGACTGAAACAGTTTCGGCATGACGAACTTCACTCGGGAGACGATTCCACTCGGTTGCTGCTGCCACAATGAAAGATCTATATAGCACCGTAGAACTTTGTTGACGGACGAAGAACTTCAAGCAAGTTTTTAGAAGAAGATATAAAGGACCGCGTTGGAACATGGCTGACAAGAAGACTGATAAACACGGGGTGCCATGCCATGCCAAAAAGCCTTGTACGTGAAGCAGTAAGATTTTCAGGCCCGTCAGATGGGGGGGGGGGGGGGGGGGGGGGCGACGGTTGCGATCGCCCCCCCCCCCCCTTTGATTTTTTTTTTTAAGGTAAAAATAGCGTTTTTCTTAGTTTCAAATATCGATGATAGTAAAACTACTCATAAAACATTTACTACAGTGCTTTTTGGACTGCGAAATTTTGTGTCCGTGCGAATTTTTTTGACTTCTATCCCCCCCCCCCCCCCACCCCACCCACTTACGTGAAATTCACGAGGTGACTGACTGGAAAAATTTGGGGCAACCTTTTATGAACATTTTATGTGAAAACGCCCCCCCCCCCCCCCCGCCATGTATATGTCACCTCTTGTTGATAACATTGTGTAGTGCCCGGTTCCATTCCATGCTTGGGGAAAACATGCATTGACCGTTGTGTTGACTGCTGTTTGTTACAGATGACTGGTTTATTTTAGTGTATGATTTATAGTGGACACCCCCTTCGAATGCCGATGCGCGTGCATATACCGGCAAGCAAGCTTTTGTGTGGCAGGTAAATCGCGCGCACATCGGCAGGCAAGCGTTTGTTTGCATATCTCCAATGTACAGGTGACATCGTCCAAAATCACAGCGCGGGGAATTCAAACTTTGTCGTGTATAAATAACGTAGGCCATGTAATTTGTGTGGAGCCATTGTAGAGGCAACGAAGCGTGTTATGCGCGGTTACTACTTCTACGGCGGAGTTGCAATCAACAACAGATGGTGATTAAGTATCGCATAAAGCCATAGTACCAGCTAGCTTAGGGGCCATATCCAAACTCTCAGTGATTTTAAAGCATTTTTCTACCGATTTTACCCCGGTATTCCAACGAAATAGAATGAAATACCGTTGGAATACCGGGGTAAAATCGGTAGAAAAATGCTTTAAAATCACTGAGAGTCTGGATATGGCCCCTTAGTTCTTCATACATTTCATGATATTTAAGTTTTACTCTTTTTACGACTTCTTACAGGATTTGCGTATCGCTACTGCATTGATACCGGGAATTACACGGGGATTTTTGGCAAAGCCAATACGACTGGATGCTTAACTAATGAACATCGTGAACGAATAGAAAGAGTACGTTCTTTGAATGACATTTCGGTATCGATAACAATAATGTAACGACTTTTAAATAGGATAATTTTCAGAATTCATATTGGTATTTGCAAATACGTTTAACGGATACTAATCAGTTTTCCAACATTATCATCACTAAATTATTTTTTTTCTCCATAATCTTTGTGTACAATTTCCACAGATTCGGTCATTAGCAGACGAAAAAGACCTCAGCAACAAGACACTTATTCTTATACTGCTCGACGAGTTGCGCAGTAGCTCCAAAATATCCCTCGGTAGAAATCCGACCGACTTGGCGGGCAATATAGAAGCCGTGGGTCTGCTTGTGCGTGCTCAGGACAACACATTGAATGTTTCAGATCCAGAACACCCTACCTACCCAACATTCAATGACACCAAGCGATTTGCTAAGGTATACTAACATTAACAGGGTGCTCTCTTTTGGTGATCTAATCTAACAAAGGTTGACTGCTAATAATATGCTATGTCCGTGCAGGTTTTGTAAATAATATATATATCTTTGTTTTTGAAAATATGTTTATACATATTTTTTTCTGAAGTGAGACAAAATTCATCTATTTTCCCCTCCAACCCGAAATACTAAAAACAATCTGTGTTCTACTTTTACAGACTGCCTTGGAAGTATTAAATAACACAGTGGACAGTCGTAAGTCGAGGGGTATTAACGCCTTAGCATGGAAAGAGACGGCGCCTAGAGGAGCCGAGGCTGTACAAGTCCTGGGTGTTGTCAATGCTCTGTCTGACCTCCTTGTCAAGAGCCTTGTTTTACACGTAAAAAGACAGGAGGTGAAAATTCTCCAAGCAAGACTGGAGATTTTCAAATTAAATCTAGGTAAGTATATCTTGCATGTCGTCACTACTGAAATGTCAATCAAACAAATTATAGTTTGTTTCACTTCCGCATCACTCCACTGATTCAGTAAATAGACGCGCGTCACGCGCCCTGGCGCTGGCATATGCAGAAAAGCCTAGAAAGACGCAAAATGCATACGCGTACGTAAATTCTGTGCCAGTACATTCACATCTTTATTCAGAGAAGGGGCCAAGACTATTAGGCCCCTTAAGATGAGTAATTCGACCTATGAGGTAATTTTGACATAGATAAACCGTCCGCTTATTTAAATCCTGGTGAAGCAATTACGTCACTGGTCAGAGAAATGAAAATAGACTAGGCCTACAGGCTTAAACTCCGTGATGTAATTTTTCCAGAAGAGTACGTACATGTAGATAAACCGTCCTCAAAAGTCCTTGTGAAGCATTCTTATATAGTGGATGTGGTTTGAGATGTCAGCAGGCAATTTGATTGGTTTTTGGCTGATTTTCAGCCGACACGCCCATGCATTATGAGACAATGGTGCACGGTTTGGGGCGGGGTTTAATTCATTCGAAAAATAATACCTTCAGCGCGTATGATCAACGCGTCATCGCGTTAGCGTGCCCTACACAAAGTCGCCGCCGTGTGCGTTGTGGGTATAACGCAGCGATGACAGGTGCGCGTGTGCTAAAGAACGCGATTAATTTGAAGCAGGATGTTGGAAAACAGCTGGCTGGATTCGCCGATTTTATAAAGGGGGAAATTTGTTGTTGTTTGTTTAAAATAAATCTAACAAACTGCGTTTTTTTTATGATAAAAGTTCAAAATAACCAATAAACTAAATAAGAATGAGAATAAAACATAGTTCTTAGCTGTTTTGCTATAGACGATGGTCTTATAATGTATAGGCTGTACCATATTTGTGTCGTCGTGTATGGCCGCCTGCGGCGACCATACACGACTCCAAATATGGTACAGCCTATACATTATAAGACCATCGTCTATAGCAAAACAACTAAGAACTATGTTTTATTCTCTAAATAATACACAGAAGGTTAATGCTTTGGACAAGGTATAGCTGGAGAGCGCGCATGGTTTTTCGGTCCCGGTCAGCTGGCACAGGGAGTCATACACCAAAATGTTCCTTGATGTCTATAGTATATAACCCCAGCTAGTATTTAGAGGCGCAGTGCAGAGACGCATATAAGGCGTTGGCAGCAAGGGCTTAGAGAAAGCGTCCTTAAAGAATATGTAATGATGTATTATAACATGTAGTCTGTACTCCTCATTGGTGCTCAGTCTGTCATGACTTACTGAGGTGATCCGAGGATTTCCACGTATTACAAACATCATCTTTCCCCCAAATTATTAAGAGAGTATTTTTCTTTCTTTTACACCAGCTTGTTTTTCTCTCATGGGATCAGCATACTCACCACGTTCCAACTCACTTTCACAATCTCACACATTCGTACTATTAATGATCATGATGCAAAACGCTGCTTTCTTGCAATGACATTACGCCATGGAAACACATAATGTATATAGGTCTGAGCCAATATGACACGCGTAAGCGAAGGCAAACGCTGCCGGCCAGCGGTTGAGCGTTGTGGAGAATGCTCAGTCCTTTAGCATGTTTAGGAACATTTCTACGTATGTGACTTTACGAATATATTTATATATTATTTTGATAACAGCGCTCGTTGTCGGCATTTACGAAACACGGCAATTTAGCCAAGACGTGACGTTTCCTAGAAAGAACATGCCGACGTCAGTGAAGGATGGCAGAGGCGAAATCATCGTACCAGGAGGCATACTAGCAGACTTCTCAGAGGAAGATTGGCCAGGTCAGTAATTGTCATTATGTGCCACTGCTTTAACACGTTTGTTTTACAGACCAAAGACCCTGTGGCCATAAAGCGTCTGTTTTTCAGGCTGCCATATTTTAACAGAACAAGGCCACGTGTGGGATTTACATCAAAACAGTGCTTTAGGGCATGATCACTGGCCTTCCTGATGTTCGATTTGGAGAACTTATGACCGGTCACTAGCTACATCGCCGGTATAAATCTGATTAGATAGTGTAGCATAATGGTTGACTGATTTTGCTGTTTGCCTTGTCTAAAGTTGCTTTTAAAGTTAGGTGTAAAAGCATAGATTTACATAGTTTACATAGATTCTCCGATGTTGTCAATTTGTATTGTATAAAGGCGGCAAGAGGCGATGTTGTATCGAAAAAAACACCATTATACACTTTTAAAACCGCTGATCAACCCTTTGAACAGCAATCTTAAAGAAAAGCCTAAATATAGTTGCATCTAACGTTTGGTAGATAAAGATATTTCGGCTCGTAATGTTTATTTGAACGCAACGGATTTGCGAGCTTTGACCTTTTGCACATGATTGGTGTTAGTGTTTTCACGAGTGTAAGGCTAAATCTAAAAAAAATCATTTGTCTCAAAGCTCCCGCGCGTTAGTTTATTGATGCGCATTAGAAGGGGACAAAATCTTAATTTAAAAAAAAAAGAAATCCCCCAAAATCCCAAAATTTCATACCGATTTTCATACCGATCATACCGATTTTCAGATTTTCATTGATCACATCATTTTATATACAAAATGTCACTTTTACAAGGATTTCAATATACATACATACTGTTATACTGTACACAGCGCCCTACCTCGGGCATTAACGGTACAGTGCCCCTGAAACCTAGGGACATGAGTTTTAGTGTACACAGACCGGGATGATCCCCTACTCTTTACGAAGGAGTCTGTGACCTTTTAACGTGCTCGGATTAATATTTTATATTTAAAAAAACCAAAATAAAAACCCCACCGCATTCCGCATTAGGTTTTGAAAAACTGAAGCGCTTTGAGACAAAAGATTTTTTAATTTAGCCTAATGGATATTGTTTGATATATTTAATCCATGCCACAGAATACATTGGATTTTCAAATGCTAGATTTAATACACTCCCGGAGCTGCTTCCTAATCACCCTGAGTAAGTATATCTATTGTTCTTCTATTGTTCATCTCGTTTTGACTTATGGCTCTGATATCTTTGATGTTGATGTATTGTTCATTTGAATTAAAATAATTCGTATAGTGTGCAAATTAAACCAGACAGACCAAAATGTGGTAGCTGTTAGGTACACAAGTTGTCCTATTTTTCCTCCGTAGATAAAAACATATACATTGCTTGTATTCTATACAGAATGATGATTCAACCCCTAAGGTATTTCATTATACAGGTCAAATTTATGTCAGAAACAGAGTTGTCATATTTTCATTGATTCACTCGGGTATGAGCTTATGAAGCTTAATAAAGTTGTCCATTTAGTAACATCCTACAAAATCAAGTATGTATTCTTTAGGTTTTATTCCATAGGCCTATATATAAACCGATGGTTCGATAACATTAATGCGATTCAAACGGGAATCAAGAGATATCTCAAACTATTGGTGTCCTGTAACTGAATCTTTTATTTGCCGCAGACCTTACACAGTCAAGTTCTATTCCGACAAAGACAAGGAGTTCCTGCATCTGGAAGACAATGTCAATACCGTTGTGATATCTGCCCGAGCGCATATGGACGATGGCAGGGATGCACAACGTTACATAACAATGACAAACGAATCAGATCCAGTAGAATATACACTCAAGTTTACCGATGTACGTACAGAACCATTAATGATTTCTAAACTCATAAATCTAATTCATACCGATTATTCAACTCGGACTTTTTACTCCGGAATTATACTACAGAAACCGCATGCTGGTAGCCTAAGGGATGGCATCCAGATTCGTACAGATTGAAAACCGTAGATCGGAGAGGATAAACGTACTGGCTGTCCGTTCACGGGAGTTGTTCAATGCATTCGCTAAGCATGGCTAAACACGTATTGGTTGGTCATTATTTAACCGCGCTCCGTTTATCTACACAACACTGTCCGTTTATCCCAGTGCGTTATACCCTCTGCGATCTACGGTTTTCAATCTGGTAGAATCTGGATGCCATTCCTAATTTTTAAATGCTTAAAGTCTCATTGTTAAATAATATCAGGCTATATGGTTTGAAAATAAAAATCTGGGAGGACGACCCAACCGACCAGGACATGGTTTAGTGAGATTTACCTGTCAACTCCGTAGTGCGGGTTCGATACCCGGCGTCTGCGGCCGTCATTTGTTAGTACTTATTCAAAACAATTTTTCATCGTTGTAGTTATATTCATACAAACCCAGTCGTGGTAATACGATGAATTAGAGCCAGACTAAATAACTGATACCGGATAAGGTTTAGTGTATAATCACTTCTTACGCCTTTCAACAATACAGGGTGAATAAAAAGAATTGTGCACTGATTGAAGCGATTCCTTGATCTTGATGTGTGCATTGAACCATGACATTGTTGTTGTTGAATAAAGCGTAACAAATAACACAGTTAAGATATAATGAAATGGAGTGAGTTTTCCCTACATGCATGTATCTGTAATTTAGTGCGATATTGGCATTATAAACGTACAATATTAATACAAAAAGTTTTTTAAACATTTCATAGAATTTACAATAGCATATGAAAATCGAAAATAAAATGTTTTCAAGATTCTTGTTTCTTGATCAGTGGCACTTTAGTATGAAAGTCAGTCACATTTGTGAGAGGAATACTTGACAGATTGAACAATTATAGGTTCTGAGTCCATTGCTTCTGCTACAACTATTTTGTAACGTATAAAATGAAATGTTAGCTTCTTTGAAATTTGAAATAGAAATATTAGTTCTCTTGTTGATAATTAGGTCTTAAACGGAACCCTCCATTGAGTTGGACATTGTTCTCAATTAATTAGTCATGCTACAGTAACAGTCATGTCTTAAAATATCTTAACTGTGTATGTCCCATTGGAATGGTCAAAAAAGAGGTCTGCTTGTCACATTTTGCTTATTTTTCATTCGATTAATTTTATTTTCCCCGGAATATAAACTAGATTAAATACGCTTTATACAAACAACCACACTTTCATGGTTCAATGCGCACATCAATGTCAGAGGGCCGTTTCAAACCGTAATTAATATTTATTAATTCCCCTGTAGACTTGGTAACATAAAGGGTTCAACAAAAGAAAGTATCCACTTTGTTTATGTCATTTTGAGTAACATTCAATTTTGTTTTGACCAAACAGGCTAGATAGGCATTTAGATGAATCTTTTAGGCATCATTTGATACCAAATTTCCCCCCCTAACAACAAAGATAAACCATGATTAGCACCATTTAAAGAAAATTGGTCACTTTTCAAAAGTCACATTTTCAACGCACGCAAGATGCGAGTAAATGCTGTGCGTGGCATTTTGAATGGCCGGGAATGAAATGGATATAGATCACACAGTGGGGATGCGTTGGGTTGTGCCTGAACGAGCGGGCTATTTGATTATGGACAGGTAACATGTAGTCTTTTCTTCTCGCGTAGTGTATTGAAAATGTGACTTTTGAAAAGTGACTAATTTTCTTTAAATGGTGCTAATCATGGTTTATCTTTGTTGTAAGGGGGCAAATTTGGTATCAAATTATGCTTAAAAGATTCATCTAAATGCCTATCTAGCCTGTTTGGTCAACAAAAAAATTGAATGTTACTCAAAATGACATAAACAAAGTGTATACTTTCTTTTGTTGAACCCTTTATAATAAAGCACATATTAACAGTATAAAGTTATACATTAATGATTTCTCTTTACAAAACTGCTAATTGTGTCCATTTCATCAATAAAATGTATTAATCGTGTTGTTGTTGATATAACTTTGTTGCTCTTTCATCTTGACAGACTCGTAATTATTCCCAGCCTCAGTGTGTATCAATCGACATGGATCAAAGGTAAGTAATACTTTGATAAATTAAAAACAATAATTAAATAAGAGTCTGATGAGCAAACGGGTTCCAAGGTGATAATGATTGATTCATTTCGCAAATTTGTCATACTCAGAATTAACATTCATAAGAGCATATTTAGTGCTTTCTTTCTCTCTCCCTCTCCCTTTTAAAAGAACCCCTCATAACACTCAACGAAGCTCCCACCAGTCTCATCAGCTTGTTCCTAGAATTGACTTAATCGTTTATAAATGTTAAACCGTGTGAGGGGTAGACATGGAGTAATTTCCAATTGGTTACCGTGATAGCCCAAGTAGAGTCTTGTTAAGGCATCAACAAAGCTGTTCTTCCCCCAAAACGGTAACAAACTGTAGCTTACTCCATGTATACGCGGTAAATAAGTCGAATTAGTATTAACACTTTCCACGCAGCTATTAGTTTTACCATTATACAAAACTGATTTTTTCAGAAACTTGTCCCAAATTTGAAAGTCTATCTCAAGAATTACTGAACCAATACTAGGCATGTCTGTACTGATTGTATTGCAATTATCATGTTGATTCCAAATATGGTTATGAAATTCAATAATGTTGACATTTCTGAAAATTTTGTGAAATTTTGGAGTGTCGTCTGCTGACACCTGTCGTATGGAAAGTGTTAAGGTCTATCATTATTGTCTGTATCATTTACACTTACCCAGCCAACCAGAGCATTGGATGTGGACCACCGAGGGTTGTGAAATCGTGGATCATGATCGCGATGCCAACATGGCGATTTGTCAGTGCCAGCAGCTTGGTATATTTGCTATCATTACTGATATGTATGATCCAGAGGTAAGTGTACTACAATTGTATTGTTGGTGGTTTTTTCTCTTTTTCTCCACTAAAATTATTTTTGAAACAGTTTGAAACTTGAGAAGAAAAATGTTCAAATGTATTCATGTATTATATTGGTCAAATGTTGTCATATTTTAAAAGAAATTCTTGTTTTAAACAAGTAGTAGGATTTTTGGACGTGAATATTGCTTTTTAACACTTGGTTTTTCGCATAGGACTATCTTTATTGAGATAAATGTTGTAATATTTCTTAAAAGCAGGACAATACAATTGTTTTGAAATGCATAGATCAGCTCAAACACAATTAATATGTATTAAACCCAAATCACAAAAAAAGACAACAACATCGGGGATGAAAAGCAAAATGGCGGCTTAATCATTGTTTTGCATGATGATAGTTTTCTTATAGAGTAGTTTAACATAATTGTGGACTAATATTATCAGCAGAGCATGAACATGAATGCCAACAACACAGTCACAGATAGAGCATGTGTTGCAAAGAATTCATTATTAGTTTGAACTCTACCGGTGGAGGGAAGTCCCTTTCTATGTTAAAGGTCAATCCACTACTTTCTTCAATTTTAAGTATTACAATTATTCCAACTGTGTCCGTCCAGTATACATCACTTCACTAAGGTGAAACGGCTTAGTCAATACGTTGGATACCATAGTAAAACTCATGAAAAATTGATGAAGGTTGATCTGTCCTAGCTGGCCAAATTTGCCCTGTTCAATTTTCAAGATTGTTTGCACAATAGGTGATGTGAAATATTACTCCGTTAATGTCTAGAGTACATGTCAATTGTACTCGAGAGCCTAGCAGATTGAATTCGCTGGTCCGCCTAAATGTAACATTATACCCAATGCCTAATCACTTTTATTCCGGAGTTTAAGCTTGGCCAGTTATAAATTCTCCAATTCCCAAATTAGGCAGGCCAATGTTCATGCTAAAGATCCACAATGAAAGCAGACTAACAACATGAAAACACTTAATGGACTCGAGGTCTTTGTTAAGTCAGTGGACTATGAGGTCTAAGCGATCATTGATATCTACATGAAATACCGCCATAATTAAAATACGTAAGATTCAATGAAATTAAACCTAGATCTACGTTATTTCCCACATACTTCGAATGCCTTCTTCTTACCGCATGATTTGCATGCGCGCACAGTTTAAGGTATGTCAGTCCAACGGGACTTCCCTCAGTCGACCGTCGTCAGTGGCCATAGCTAAAGCTGTCTATTAGATTAGTCTCAAGTGACCTACAATCTGGATGTTTAAGCCATTAATTAGGTTTCAATTCAAATTTCCCATCCTCTTATTTTTGGCAAAGATGGCGACTAAACAGTTACAAAAACATGGCTATGTCGAATATTATTCCATAGTTGCAGCTTCGGACCCACTGCAAAACTAGTACGTACGACCCATACGTATAAGGGTCCATATCCAAACTCTGAGTGCTTTTAAATTGTTTTTCTAGCGATTTCAAAGCGCTTTTCCAACGAAATACCGTTGGAAAAGCGCTTTTAAATCGCTAGAAAAACAATTTAAAAGCACTGAGAGTTTGGATATGGACCCTAAGTGACTTGTACGCAAGACGTATACGATAGTACACACGGTAATCACCATGTACGTACGTACACGCAACCTTAAGACTTGAACTGAGGCTAATGCAACTATTTTCATAATATAAATATTTCTATATTATTATATAAATATTTGCATTGGTTGAGTTCAATTTGCACTGCTGCTTGTACGCCGTGGTGATGCAAACTATTACTGTGGCAACTACCGTATAAGTCTTGCGTACAAGTCATGTATACCTATGAGCCATACGGACAAGTTTCGCAGTGCGGCCGTGCCATTTTAATTTTATTATTAGGTCCGTATTTCGAGTCTTTCGCATCGTTTATGCATTTTTATGGTGTCAATGTGAAGTCTCATTAAGATTTTGAGATTTAAAAACTTTTAACAGAAATTACAGTAATTTACAGAAAAATGGTTTAAACATCCAGATTAAGATAAACTTTACCTAATTTTGACTACTCTTTATGTGTAATCATGGTAAAGCTTATAGACAAGTGTGAATAATATCTTGCTTTTTTCACGTTTATATATTTCTTCTAACCCTGTATTTGTAATTTAAGCTTAGTAATAATTTGCCGTATAGAGTGGACGGAGTTCAAAATGTATATAGAAGATAAACACCCACCCGTTTTGAAAGTTTTTATAAATGGGTAAATGATTTACATTGGTATAGTCCATACATGTAGTATACAAATACAATCTGACTTGAATACCTTCTCGAAATAAGTCATTTTGTATTTTACCTCATAAATATTTCGGTGCTTTTTAGGCCAAAGTGAAACACACATTACCTTTTATAGCCTGACATAAACTTTGAAGCAATAAAAGTGTGATGTTGGCTAAAGGTAGCAAGACAGCAATCAACCTGGTCTTGTCGCATTGACGTATTTTCGTAGCATAAATTTATGACGTAGATCGATAAGGATACCGTCAAAATAATCAACCAATGAGAGACTCGATCAACTAAATAAATATTTATGAGGTATTGTAATCAGCAATGTTTTATGCTATTGTATAAGTCCGAGTAATAATTCCTTGGGCATTTGGTGGACCTGGGAATAGACTCACTAGTTATATCCAAATGTCCAGGGGAATTATGATTCGCGCTTTATTAGTGGTGATATTGCAGTTTAAATTTGAGCTTTGTGGGTGTATGTTCAGATTGTGTAAAGAACATGTACATGTATTTTTAGGCGTTAATTCATACATCAACCCTTTTGTTGTTGTAATGTAAGGGAAGTGGGAGAAGGAACTGCGAATTTCTCGAATGTCGCAGCGCTATTGCATTATTGCGTTATTTGGTCCTAAATTGACACAAGAAAATAACGATTTTAGAACGCTTTGCTTTAAATTGTGCACATATTTTTACATATTTGATCAATTTAATGCTTGGGTTTTGAAATATGTCGCGCCTTTGTGCTCACTCATTGTACCAACGAAATCATTCTGTGACAAAAAGGTGCTACATTATTGTGGTAATTCTTTAAGAGCCTCAGCTTCAAATGTCTGACATATACGCTATTGCATTATAAAAGTAATTATACTCAATGGTTCTGTATGAAGTTGTTGTAATCGAATGACCTTTTTGATTGGTTGATTGATTGGTTGATTGATTGATTAATTTTTCTCTCTGTAGTGGGACCCTGGTGATCCACCTCGATTTAAGATGAATGCAGCATCTTACATAGGAATCTTAATATCGGTTGCTATGTACATCATATCTCTCGTAACTTATATATATCTAAGGTAAGCAGAGTGATCTATACATGATTTCATTTAAATGTGATTATACTTTCATATATTACAGTTATCAGAAGTTCTTTTTCTATGCTCTGTGTTCGTTTGCTCACCACGTGAAATATACGTTAGGTATCATCAATAAACGTAAATAACGAGCACGAGAAACACTCTTCTGATGGCCAAGAATGAGCCAATAATTCCACAACTATGACAACAGGGTTGCAGAGTGTTCCTTCTGCAACAGCTACCAACATAAGCAAGGAACCAAGCTTTCCATGGTCTTAGAAGTTTTGTGAAGTGAATGTCTGAGCTCACTCCGTCAAGCGACACAAGGGTAGAAGTACTCATGTGATAGATATGCCATCACGGGAGATCGTTTGGACAGACAGAGGTCCTCAGCTCTTGTCAAGGGAATTCCACAGCTTCTGTGATGAATACCAAATGAAATACAAAACACCATCGCCTCATTACCCACTATCCAAATAGCAAGGAGAGCAGTCTAAGCAGAAAATCGTGACAAAAGTGCATTTTGTTGTATATTAGAGCATTATACCAAACCCTGACTATGAATAAATTTGATCACTTCTCGACACGACAGTACTATATTACATTCCAGTTGCCTGTACAGTTTGAGCCCAAGTTTGAAAGGTTGAACTTGCCATGACGCTAGTATTAGTAAGTTCCACCCAAGAATTACATCCATCCATGAAGCTTCATGATCCATCCAACACCATTGACCGCATGCTGAGGGACCTTGAGTGTGGCAGCGGTGGAACTGGTACAAAGCCCGGCCCACAGGCGCTACATGACTTGGCACACGTGTTGCCACATGACTTGGCACACGTGTTGCCACATGACTTGGCACACGTGTTGACTATCAGATTTGGGCTAGTTTTAAAACTAAAATCTGCTCTTCGGATAATATAATGTGATTTTTTTTCTCGACGAAATTAGAACTTTTGTTTTTAAAATTTGATATAGGACTAGTTTCTATGACAACATTTTTCAAAAGTAATAAATACTAGTTGCACCCAGAGCCTTGAGCCATGCTTAGGACAGCGGTGGAAATGTAGCAAGCATTCTGGCAAGAAACAGGTGGTGTGAAATAAATCGGATAAATGGTGTAAGAGGGGATGATTTATTACCCTGGATAAAGCATCAAAGCCGTGGTCAAGAAAGTTGGATAACATACAGGGAACGGAACCGTAAATGCTATGAGACACAGGGCAAGGAACAAGCCACCTGCAGCAGGACATTTTAAAGAATCGCATTTAAAGACAAAGCCAGCTAATATATGCACTCGCTTTGACCTGTAAATTAAAGACACTCCTCCCTGGTACCAATACAAGTTACAATGAATACGGATCAACGGCAAAGCCCAGCATCTTATGCTATCCTAGACACCGGCGCAGCATCAAGCCACAGCAAACCTTCGAAGTCTTCAGATACGCCGGGATGGTCAATAACGCCCACGAAAATCTCCACCAACATCTGCCGAGAGAACCAGACCTGAGAACCCAACAACAACAGAGTTCAGAACCAGACCACCAGAGTCAGAGTCCTTCAGAAGCCGCTCCCACAAACACGCCAGGAGGTATCATCACCTGTTTACAATACCACGAGCGGAAGATGCAGTAAACCGACCACCGTAGCGATTGGATTTAATGTGACTCTGCAACAGAACAGTTTTGGTTATAGTAACAATTTGAGCAATTTGGGAAAATCTATTCTCTGACTCTGTTTATTATTCTTAAAGTACTCTCAAGCAGATCAAGTTCTGTCAACTAAAATACTTTAAATACTACACATACCGACTTTTATATTTTGAAATAGCTTATTGAAATTTGAAAATTCATTCCCGATCCAAAATCTCACCAGATCAAGTGTAAAATAGAATTGCGTAGTAAGAATAATAATCAAGGTTGTCGATTCGACCTTTCCATGGTCTTACCAGAGCTTACCAGAATTGGAAACATTCGAAAGTCTGGATATTTGCCTGGACGGCACATCAGATGCGCATACGTAGATCAACGCTATGTACCGAGCAATCTGGGAATGACGAGCGCCATAAGAAGAAATATGCACTCAAACGAGTGCAGTGGCGCTATTCGGCGTCGTCCCCAATCATACGTTAAAGAATGAACATCAAATGACCAATCATTTGTGAGTAATATACAACTTCTGTATTAACCTGCAGGTGTGAAACCGACACAGTAGCTATCCACCGTAATCTAGCAGCGTCCATTGTCACTCTGCAATTAAGTTTTCTCATTGGTGTCGGAAGAACAGAAAATGAGGTGAGATTCTATCCCTTTTCGCGAAAATAGACAAACATTTCGCGAAAATTTTGTAAAAAGTGACCCCATTATTAGGGATTACTAGCAAATCATACCCATGTTTAGGGATTTTGTGCCAAAAAAGCTACCCATATTAGAGCGGCACGTCCCCGTACACCGTCTTAGGCGAGTACCCCCCCCCCGGGATTCTATATATATATATCGTCGCTGTTCGGACATACCGGCACATGTGCCATTTTGGGCAAAATGAGTTAAGTTGCATTTTATGATCTACAAGTGAAACTCTTTATTCTCCAAAAAAATTGAGACAAAAAGGTAATTAATTAATGAGATACCGCACTAATTAGTGTCATATGCCAGGGTTTTAACATAATACCGGCATGAAAACCTCATTTTGTATTCTGACATACCGGCACATCACAATATTCTGCCATAGACCACCGTGTTCTCAAAACGCTGTTTTTCGTGATGTGCCGGTATGTCAGAACAGCGACGATATATATGCAGCAATGGAAATACCCACATGACTTTCCACCCGGCGTAGACCAACCCGGGGTAGACCAACCCTAAGTCGACCAACCCTGGGTGGACTAGGGTTAGGGTTAGGGTTAGAAACAGTCCCTGGGTGGACAGTCCCGGGGCTGGACAGTCCCGGGGTTGTTTTAGAATGATCCATCCTTGTTTTTACCTCCCCGACCGCCAACCCCCTGAGTGTTTTAACATATAATTTAGAATGAATATAGTTTCCAAGGTGTTTTTTAAACAGTATTATGCGGTTTATTCCGTGAGGGCGCTATTGTAGTCCACCCATGGTTGGTCGACTTAGGGTTGGTCGACTTAGGGTTGGTCTACCCCGGGTGGAAAGTCATGTGGGTATTTCCATCGCTGCATATATATATATATATATATATATGTTCCAATTGCAATTTACTGTCCTGAAAAGCTTCACTTCTGACCCTGACACGACGATGAAACGTTCCAGCGACTTATAGTCATTTAACAACATACCGGCATAAGGCGGACATGAAAAATCTATACGATGGGTACCTAAGTAAAAGTGACTTTTATTCTAGACGTTCACGATGACATAATTTTGTTACCAGAACCATCTTTCATATCCTCATATACCACGACAAAATGTGAATTTATCTGTGTCCTAAAGAATCCGTCATGACAATTTGAAAGGGTTTATTACTCTGGGGTTTTCCCACTAAAAATTCTAAAAGGAATGTCTTTTATAAATTATATCGGAGTCCATTGGGGTATTGAATTTGTAACTCCATCAAAACATCAGGCGCAAAGTACAAAGACAAGGTTCATTGTTATTTGATAAGGTTTGCCTTCAATTAATAGGACATTAGGACTTTTAAGACAATCTCAGTGAGAGTAACACGTTGGTTGAGTGGAAATTAAATTTAGCTTATGTTTACTATCATGACATATTGACGTATAGTGTATACGTCACTATGTTAAAACAAGATTCTAATTATCTTTTTGTACACTAAATCAATTTTTGTGATAACCAATTAACTGGAATCAATATTTGGCTTTTGAACTTTGTAAAAATCATTAAGAAAACGATATTTCAAAACAATATGTTGTACATCACAAAATCGACCAAAGTTTACCATACGTCACTATGTAATAAATACCATCGACCATACGTCACTATGTAATGCCACCGACCATACGTCACTATGTAATACCACCGACCATACGTTACTCTGTAATGCCACCGATAATACGTCACTATGTGATACCACCGACCATACGTCACTATGTAGTACCACCGACCATACGTAACTATGTCATGTATGTTATACCACCGACCATACGTCACTATGTAATAACACCGACCATACGTTACTATGTAATACCATCGACCATACGTCACTATGTAATACCACCGACCATACGTTACTATGTAATACCATCGACCATACGTCACTATGTAATACCACCGAGGAATTTGATGTTCACTTGTTGATCTTCTAGGCATTCGGGTGATCAAAAAATTAAAAAAATTATTTTAACATTTTACACAACAATTATTTCATTTTCCTGTCCAGATCGTGTGTAAGATATTTGCCATTATACTCCACTTCTTCCTACTATCGTCTTTCCTATGGGTATGCAACGAGGCTTTTAACCTGTACGTTGAGGTATCCAATACCATTCACACAGACACCCAGCAGCAGAGACCGATGCTTAGATACTATGTCATTGGTTGGGGTAAGTATCAATTGAAAAATTGTACTTTAGGTCCCAGATTCTGGACTGAACTAGTATCGTCCGATACTGGAACGCCCAGTATCGTTCGATACTAGTACAAAGTCAGTGTTCCAGTATCGGACGATACTGCCACTTATTAAATGTACCAGTATCTGGAACACAATTATGTACTAGTATCGTTCAATACTGGGAAAAATCACTATTGGTAGCATTTAGTATCGCCCGATACTGGAATGGTAAATTTGTACCAGTGCGTTACTGGCAACTTTTATATTCTAGAATTGAACGATACTGGTAAATAGACTGTAAATCTGGTATACCAGTATTTAGGTCTTAAATAACACTTTTTCCAAGTAAAGCTAAGCAAAATTCCAGATAGAAGTTGAACTACCCTTGAGAATGAAAACAAGACATCACGAGTGGTTCAATTAAATTGGAAATGATGTCAGAATCTTAACTTCATAATAATCGTATCCTTGTTTCCGGATTAAATACGAGGTATGGGCATGAGCTTTTAGATTGTTCATTACCCGTAATTGTGAAAGGAAAACAGTGTTATTCTACAATTTTCTTGATGAAGTAGTAGACAGGTGATACACTATAATGGTTTTAGCATGATACATGGAACAAAGAACTGTATGGTTATCTACCTGCATTGGAATCTACTTTTTAAAAGAAATAGATCTTGCTCTCTAGCTTTGAATGTGCTTAGTTACGTCCAATTGCCTGGTCGCACGTTCGGAACAGTGAAGATTGATTTTGATTTTAGATCATTTGGGTCCTACGACCCTGAATAACTCAATAAGCTTATATAGCTTATTATCATTGGGGTCCGTTAGATGTGTGAACAGATACTGACCGGATTGCTCCCCTACTCTTTACGAAAGAGTCTGTAACCTGTTTAACGTGCTCGGGTATTGCTCTTCCGATGCACGGGACCACCATCTCTACGTGACTACCGAACCACTGGTTTTTGCTGCCATTAGGAAATCGTCACAATCACTTCGCTTCATTTACCAGGCTACCGACACGGCTCACACAATGTATCAGCACTTAGATTGTAATATCCCCTAACAGATCCCCAATCTCGCTGGGGTCGACGAGGCAATTGAGACTATACCTTGCCCAAGGATACAAACATGTTGGCTATAGCGGGGCTAGAACTCACAACCTTTGTATCATGATCCCTGCATGCTACCCACTAGACCACACATGCTCCCACTACTTGTTCTTGTAGGTTGAACCCTACTTGTTCTCGTTTCGTTCAGCAATCTTTTTATTGATGTATCCTGGGATCATATTTATTTGTTATACCTATATTACATTGCGGTATTCTACTTATTTACAGGTGCGCCAGCAGTTATTGTAGCTGCGTTGGTCAATGTGAAATGGTCAACATATTTCTCACCAGAAGTGTAAGTACAAAGCCAAATATAAATTAGCCTTTAACACTTTCCACGCGGCTATTAGTTTTACCATACAAAACAGATTTTTCAGAAACCTTTCCCAACTTTGAAGGTCTATCTTGATTACTGAACCAATACTAGACATGTTTGTACTTATTGTAATGCATTTTTCATTGTGATTCAAAATATGGTAATGAAATTTTTTAAACATTTTGTGAAAATTGGGAATGTCGTCTGCAGTCGCCTGCCGCGTGTAAAATGTTAATTAAAAGAATCCATTGAAGGTGTAACCATGGTCCTTAAAAATAATGGTACGTCGAATAATTCAACTGAAATCTACGATACAACTTTGCCGACGAAAGCTGGCTGTTCTAAAAGCAACGCAGAACCCATCTTTTTCCGTAAAAAAAAGTTAAAGGTAATGTTTCTAATACTGACTTTAAAAAAAATACCCATAGCAATAATATGTGCTCAAAGCTTCGAAAGATATATCTTATCCCAAGAGACATCTAGAATGTATAAACCTCATAATTTCGCAATTGAACCTGAAATGACAAAAACCGAAATATAATTATTTGCTTCAAGAATGTGTTTTAAACATTACCCATGTATATTCCACCGTATGTTTACTGTAATTTGTATTTAGTCTTAATTTGAATTTGTCAATTATCTACTTTCTCAATCTAGATGCCTAATAGATGCCCAACACATCTGGTTTTTAGCGGGTCCTTGTGGAAGTATATGGATAGTAAGTAGATAAATTCATGACATACAGGGTGAGTCAAAAAAAAGTTTACCCTAATTGAAAAAATAAAATAAAAAATTTCTGACCACAAAATCAAGGCAAACAAAACTTTAAATAAGTGCGCCATTCCTTTGCTACCATCTGGAAAAAATTCACGCTATTTGATGATACCGTTAAGTAAATATGACTATTTCTGTACAGGAGCTGTTTTTTCACCAAAAACACGGTTTTTAATTTCAAGCTTAACGAGCTTAATAATGTTTACTCGTATTATGATGTAAAGCATTGCACATCTTGTTTATTAAAATAATTAAGTAAACAATAGACTTGTTCAAAATGGTCTCCAAATAGATTAAAACATTAGACCGCTTTAAGGCCTATTTATGACACAATTACCACATTTTAATCATTTCATAACAAAGGAATTGATCCTATCGCTGTCGGTATTGTAATTTTTTATTGGTCGTATCTTATGAAATAAAATGGTCAAGATCTGGAAGCGTGTTCGGACGTTAAATTGGTCACTTTTATTCAAAGCAGCGTAAAATAAGTTTCCCTCAACCAATTTAAACCAGATAAAATTCATATGAAAGCTAATTGATTTGTCATTATACCATAGTAAATTGTTTTGAAAACAAACGAATACTTTTTTCTAAAAGTTGAGTAAACTTTTTTTTGACTCACCCTGTATACCACAAATAATAATTTAAATGTAATGTAGGCTTATATGTTGAAATGTTTATTTATTTATTTGTCACGTAATTGATATTTATATAGATATATTTCATTTTATGAAAGTTTTCAATTATTAATTTTAACTATCAAATAATGAGGTACTCATGCAAATGCAGAGTGTGTATATATATATCGTTTGATGTTGGTTGCTGATGTAAACTACTTGTATTTATCCACTCATGCCAATAAAAGGTAATGAATAATTTGTCAAAATCGAGGTGTTACTATTGATTAAATACTGTTGAAACTGTTAGGTTCTCAATATTCTTTTGTAGTTCATTGTTTCCGTATCAGATTGGGTTACTAATGTGGATTTTGGGAACAATTATACAATGGACAGCATCCAGATTCATACGGATTGAAAAACGTTCGACACATTGACAAAACGCACTGGCTGTTCTTACTAGGGAGTTGTTCATTGCGTTCGATGACCATCGCTAAACACATTTCCCGAAACACCGAATTGACACACGGGGAAGTAAGCAAACAAACGATGAGAAGTCGCCTATTGTTATCCGATAATTGGTTTGCTTTACTATTGACCAATTAAACGCGGACAATACACTGTATATCGATCGATCAATACCTATAAGTGGGCAATTACGACGGAGCAAACATTACTTTTCGATTTGGCGGGTCATTATTTAACTGCATTCCGTTCATCTACACAAAACTGTCTGTTTATCCCATTGCGTTTACACTCTCCGTTCGACGGTATTCAATCCATACCAATCTGGATGCCATCCCTAATACGTTTCAGATTGTACCTTCTACTGCACGTTATAGGGAATAAAGTGCATTAATGGACATGGAGGGTATTCCAGACTGATGCCTATTTTTGTTTGCCTTGACAGATTACAGTTTTTGTATTAGTTTATACCGGAAAAGATATAATGGAGAGTTCCTATTCCAAAGATAGGGAGGCTAATAAAATAATAGCGTAAGTATTCGTAAATAGTATGTTATACCTTTGTTTCGTCCTTAGATAATTACATCGATCTGATGAAAATGTATGTTGAAACAACTATGACCGATCAACTGATTATGTATTGTAATTGTACAGATTGTGATGCTTGGTATTATGAAACGAGTGTTACTAACTGTTATATATTTACATATGGGAGCACTACACCAAATCAATGCGCATTTCGTGTAATCCTGTAGTAGTTCCGGAAAAGCACGAAGACTCATCTTGAAAATGTGAGGTTTTCGAGCAATTTTATTCTCTGGGGATGGTAATTTTGCATTTAAATGAACGAATGGGACCTATCCCGTTGCACCTACAACGATAAAATACGATTTTTAAAATTTATTTATCGACCTAAATAGTGCCCAGGACGTAAGCATCTGCCTAAATGGTGAAAAGGCATGCCAGAAAACGTGAAAAAAGTGAGACTTTACTGAAAATGGTCATAGGTGACAAGTATGCCATAAATGTAACCGGAGGGTAGAAAAGGCTTCTTGAAATATATTTACACGTATTTCAATGGGGAAGTTTTTTGGTGTGGTGCGCCCATATCGACCGTATCCGTTATTATAACCCCATCCGTCGTTGATGGCGTAAACATGAGGTTATTACAAGCTCGTCGTCTATCACGAAACATCGTGATACCTATCTGACGAACTATGGATAATAATTAGTTTCGTTATAGGTGACTAACTATTTATACGTTAAAGCAATGAACGTCACGTAGAGATAAATTGAGAATAAAGGGCCTATCCTTCTATTTTTTCTTCAGGAACCATTGCAAGGGTTGCTGGATTCAGAATATGCTGCTCATGATAGCCATGGCATTTGCTATATGTTCAGCCATCATGTATAGCAGAATACCGCAGATTTTATTCGCTATGTTTACCATTTTACAGGTACGTCTCACCCACATTATACCCTGTTTAGTTTCTAAGAAGTTCATAAGACGATCATTTTCAAATTTTCGGACATTAATATATATCTTTTTCCATCAGAAGAGAGACATCGCGTATTTTGGATTAGCGGCCATCTTAGGGACCAGTAAGCTCTACTCAAGTTTCTCTTGACTAAAATGTAATTTTGAAAGTAATATAAACCTTTCAACATGTTCAAGTAAAGATTGAACTAATTTGGAGGTCAATGGCAGCTATAACACTAACACAGGATTTCTCTATTAAAGAACATTTCTCTTAAAGGTTTATGTTCTAATCACTATCTTTTGGCTATGATTTTTTTTTTCACATCAAAATATATTTTGATATCAGAAGAATCCCCATATTTTTCTCATTATGACTGTGCAATATTAGGATCCAGAAATTTTCCATTAAGAAATTATAGGCTCAAATGTAGGGAGTTACTGCCAAAGGTTGTTAACCACCAGCCAGTCTGTGTACTACTCAATGGGCACATTTATTGTGACCTTGTGCTTCTAAAATAAGAATCATTGGAGTTATGCAACTCAAACTTTGGAATACGACAATTTTAAGGATGATCTTTCATATGAAAACATCAAGTTGAAAATCGGGCCAGCAATCAGAACATCTACCTTTAAGATTTCGTTTTAAAATGAACTTAATTGAATTAAAAAATGACGTATTAGGGTTATTTTAAGGTTTAACTCCGGTTTGTGTCTTACTTCTATGCTGATTACAGGGTGCATTTTTCTTCATGTTCTTCTGTGTTCTTAATGGCGAGGTAGTAGAGCTCCTAGCTGAGCGTCGAACCTCGCTAGGAATAAGCGTTGCGTCTCCAAGTCTACCAAGATCCACAAAGTATAGCGTATACAAAAGATATGTACCCCTGCCGATACGATCCAGTAAGTGTAAAAGGGACTGTAAAAAGGTATAAGAGACCGCGAAATAAGAAGTACGTAAAAAATAATGTTCACCCCCTAAAAGAAGACTCCGAATATGAACTGTGAGTAATCCTGTAATCTGCAATCGCCGCGTTCGACAATGTCCTGAATTGAAGAAAGGAGTACATTTATAATACCCAATTTGCCTGTATTTAAATTCTGCAGATACCTCGATGGCAGACTTTGGGAAAGTGTTATGGTGATGCTAAGCGCCTATAATAGTTCAACCTAGCCAAATACAAAGAATACATGATTACTATTGGGATATAACTAAATATAATTTGTATTTATTCCATTTTTATTGACATCATCCTCAGCTTCTCGACGGGCTTCGCCGACTCACACATCTGCAGGTGGTACGAGTCCACGACCAGAAAAGAAACAGAAAACCGTCAAAGTTACCGAACCAACAGACTACCAACCATTGGATGATAGGGGTGGTTCACCGTCAGCTGGTGGCAAGGGACACCGTACACTGACCACGGTGTCCAGCTCCGATTCCAGGACAGATTCACCTCTGCTGGGATTGGGGAGTGGCAGTGCTACATTGGTGCGCAAATTGATGCCGGGGATTCTGAAAAAGCCTACCGAGGAAGACAGAGAAGAGCCCGTAAGTGTTCCAGAATTATTGTACCGTATCAAGGGCATTGATAGATAGGTATAGGAGTGCGTTCTCAGTTTACCCGGATTTTTTCTTTTTTTTTGCACCTACGTAACCGTTTACCTGATTTCGTGTAAGCTAAATGTCACGATTTGGTAATTTCAATGTACGAGGGGCATTCAGTAAATAATGAAAGTGATCATGGTATGGGATGCATGAGTGATTCTATTGAGGGGATAATGTGATCAATACAAAGTATGAACCTTTATCTTTCAAACAGTACAGTTTTGGATTTATAAGTGTGAACTATGACGTCATAGCATTGTCTCAAAGTAAGTACACTTGGGACACTACTTAATCAGTTATTTGGTGGGAAATTTGAATTATTTGTATGAAACATGTGATAAGAAGATTGCATAACATGACACCAGAAGCAGGTAAATCCCATTTTTTTTCATGTAAGTATGATAAAAAGACAATAACTTAAATCCCTGTGTAATTTGATGTATGTAGTATATGAGTAAAAAGTAAGGAGAGGCAATCGAATAAAAAGTATACAAATATCAGTATTTCAAATAGCCAATTTTCATTGAAAAATGCCCAGTCAGCGAATCACTAATATTGCGGAAAATCAAACAATTTATGAAAAATCCAAGCAATTAACCAGTTTGGGAGATTCCATATGATAGTTAACTAATTTTCTGAACTTATTCGCATGAAACCTGCAGAAAATGTGCGCATGCGCAGACGGCAGATCATTTTGAACAGGGCCACAAATGGCTAAAATCAAGAAATTTACCAGATAAAAGCTTACTGTGCCTTCAAATTCTAATCAGAAATAATTAAAAATGCTTAAATCAATGTGTTTAAATATTGTGATAGTCAAAATAAAGATATACATGAATGTATCAATCAAAGATGGCTGCCACAACCTCTCTTATTACTGTTATCTTTAGAGCTACTATATATGTATTGTTTAAGTAATCGTCACATAATTTCAATGGTTTGAGGAAATTTTATGAACAGCTCCTTCTGAAATCCCCACTATTATTGCTTTACATCCCACACAAATTTACTAAATTATAATCCCTCCATTGTTCTTTATCCTTTGTTGTTTTCAAAGGTATATTATTGCGGATTTTGCTAAATAAAAGCGCATTTGAGATGGTCCCTTCTTATTTGCGTTAAGGAATTCAGGTCTAAAAAATATTGTCAAGCGGAGATAAGTGTGTGTTCTAACTATGTGCCAATTGTTATCTGTTTTTATGCTTGCATTGCCGAGATATACGCAAATGTATCGATCAACCCATTTTCAACATATTACATATCCAGCCAAATAATTGACAGATTTCAGTCAGTGTCTGAAACCTATTGTGTTTATGTTAATGACATTACATAACCAAAGGTATCTAACATTCCAAAAGTGTATTGTTTGAAAGACAAAGGTTCATACTTTGTATTGATCACATTATCCCTCAATAGAATCACTCATGCATCCCATACCATGATCACTTTCATTATTTACTGAATGCCCCTCGTACGAGGGTCATTCAATAAGTTCTACCTCCTACCTCATAACTTTGCTATTATACAAGCAAGTGGTATGAAATATTCCACAATTGAAACTTTGAATCTCAGCTACAAAATTATAGTAGATCGGTCTGAATACTCATTGTACTTTTCTGGATATGCAGTAAAAATCAAACTTTCATTTAGTGCGACGGAAACGGGTAAAAAACATGTCTCCTAAGCGCTATTCATTTGGCCAATTCTAAGAGAAAAAAATGTACCTATTAGTCAATTACAATCGTTCAAAGTTACAAATATCTCTTGAACAGACTTTAAACAATACAAGTGACTGATTTCTTGGCGGAAGATGCCCTCTAATTAGCCAGAACCAGACCAGGACAGCCATCAATTTTAACCCTACCCTAGAGAACCGCTGCAAAAGTCATATTTGCTTTTCATAGGAACTAAGAGATCATTATTATACAGTCTCTCGAAGATATATTTTCTATCACTGACTACCTAATCTACTATTCTAAATGTTGCATAAGGAAATCTGATAAAGTTACTATCATGTTAAGATTTAACATTCGAGGCATCACTGTGGATTGACTTGTATATAACAACGAACATTTGACTGAATATCAGTATTCCAGTATGATAAAGGCGCGTCAATACATTCGAGATGATATTAAACTATTTGCAAGCTACAAAGGTTAATATTGCCTACAATCTGATTTATACATGATAGTATAGCATTATATTCAGAAATCATCCATTGTTTTCTATTTTTTGCGGTTATACCTAATCATACAATACGGAGAGAAAAAAAAAAGTTATTTATCGTTGGGGTAATTTTCCGTGTCCGCGGTCCAAAATCTCCCTCTGACTTTGATTGCATCATGACAAAAGTGAAATAGGTATCGATTAGCATTTACTATAAATGTGTAGCTATGATTCAGAGCTATAATCATGACAAATGTCATGAGGCTGACATTCATATTAGCGATGTTATGAGTGAGGAGGTAGAACCTATTGAGTGACCCTCGTAAATCACTCGCCACATAAATTGCTTCAACCGAATGTGTATCTAGCGCCATCATTCAACTATTTCCCCATACATTATTACACTTCAGAGTTCCTACGTACCTTATCTGTTGAAATAATTCATTTCTTCCAAATTTCATTTTTCTCGGCAATCTCTCAATGCCTTATGGGGCCCTCACATGTATCCGTGTGAGCTGGGCGGCCCCTTACCGTCTTATAGAAAAACAACAGAGTCCAACACGGTGAACAATCAGCAAAACATGTCAACGGCCGCATTGATTTTTTTTTTGTCACCGGGTTCATACTGTTCTATACCGGGTCCTTATCGGCCTGGAACCGGGCTCATACCACCTCCTCACCAGGTCCTCACCGGCCGAAACGCTTGGGTACCGACCGAACCGCCTTGATAACGTCATCAAACTGCCCTGTATAAGCTGAGCGCTCAAGCTCGCCGCTTCGCTCACATTACGGGAATCTCTGTAAAATACATTTGTACTCACATGTATCCGTGTGAGCTGGCCGGCCCATTACCGTGTGACAAATTGGTGCAGACGGTGGCACACGGTGATGTCACACGGTGGGCCGTTTCCCGTCCGTTGAACACGTTGCCGGGGACATTGCCGGCCATCCGCGCCCGGCAGGAAGTTTGAACATGCTCAAAACTCCTGCCGGGTGAGTAAAAGCGGCGGCAAACGGTGAGAGCCCGGTTTGAGGACGGTATAAAGACGGCACACCCGTTTCGCGCCCGTTCGCAGGGCGGTAATGGTAGGCGGCCACCTTACCGTCTAATAGAAAATCATTAGAGTCCAAACAATCAGTAAAAAATGTCAACGGGCGCATTAATCTTTTGTTGTGGCCACCGGGTCCATAACGTTATATACAGGGTCTATACCGAGTCCTCACCGGTCGGGTACCGGGCTCACCGTCCTCATACATTTCTAGCTTACCGTTCTTACCGGGTGCATAACACCTCACCGGGTCCTCGGTCCATACCGTTCTACACCGGGTCTGTCCCGGGTTCTCACCGGCCTTGTCCCGGGATCACCGGCCTCATACAGTTCTATCTTACCGTTCTCACCGTGTCCTCACCGTGTGCATACCACCTCCATACCGGTTCCTAACCGGTCGGAACGCCTGGGTACCGGCCGAAACGTCTTGATTACATCATCAAACCGCCCTTTTCAAGCTGAGCGCTCAAGCTCGCCGCTTCATTTGCATTCCGGAATTCGTACGACCAACATCTATAATACTCTCTAAATGTAAAAGAGCTAAACCTCACTCTTTCGAGAGCTTTAGGAGGGACGGTTCTTCTAAGAAGTGAAGTTCACTCTTTTCAGAGTGATTTGTCACTCTTTTAAGAGTGATTTCCACTCTTTTCAGAGTGATTTTAACTCTTTTTAGAGTGAAAATCGCTCTTTTAAGAGTGAACTTCACTCCAAAAAAAGAGCTGTCCCTCCTAGAGCTCTCGAAAGAGTGAGTTTTAGCTCTTTTACATTTAGAGAGTTGCAACATGCCTGCTGAGAGTCCGTTCCGCGAACGGTTACCAGGCTGCATGCGGCCATTCGCAGTCCATCGCTAAGATGGTCGACGTCCACCACCGTCCATCACCGCCCTGCGAATGGGTGCGAAACGGGTGCGAACGGGTGCGCCGTCCTTATACCGTCTTCATACCGGGCTCTCATCGTTCGCCGCCGCTTTTACTCACCCGCCCGGAGTTTTGAGCATGTTCAAAACTCCGGTGGTCGGCAAAGTCCCCTGAACGTGTTCAACGGACGGGAAACGGCCCACCGTGTGTGCCGCCGTCCGCACCCATTTTTCACACGGTAATGGGCCGCTCAGCTCACACGGATACATGTGAGGGCCCCATAACATTATCTTCACCAAAACAAATGATCAAGGGTAAAGACTGATATTGGAAAAGTACTACCATAACTACAATTTCATCATTTTTCATCAGAATTGTGATCCACTACCCCGGACCCGCGGGAACCATTGTTTCCAAGCCATGATGAAATGTTAGTCGATCAGTGCTTTGTCAGTTACTCACAATTATTACTGGTTTTGAGAAATACAATGGTACCCTTTTGAAAAAGATAAAATGACCACCCCCTCCCCCAAACCCCCCCCCCCCCCCCCCCCCCATAAGGAAACAAACAAAACCAAAAACACCAATATCATGACTATTAAGCCTCTGAAAATGAAACACATCATAAAACAGGGTGTCCCATACATTTTATATCTCCGGTAAAATATCTGTGTTGCCAAAGTGTAGAAACAAGTTTTCCCAACTGTAAAACTGCGGTTTCATATAAACGCGTAATATAATGAGCGTAATGAAGTGAAGGGAGTGAGAGTGAGATGAGGTAGTGAATACAGAAAAAAAGTTTCTACACGGTGATTTCTATTAATTTTAGATTGACAGAAGGTATGTGGGCCCCGCCCCCTTTGAGCCTTCACCCCACTCTCCGGATCTAATATCATACGATATACGAATTGAAACCATAATTCTTTTTTTTTGTGTTACAGCCTGTTATACGTGCCTCATTAGGCACTCAGGTATGTGTGTTTGATCGACTAGTGTATTGTTATCTGAAATTCGGAGAAATTCTTTTGTTGGTCAAAAGCCTAACCATCATTACCGTGGCCACTGAATTAATTTAAGCCTAATTATATTTATCTGCAAGACTCGCTCCTTGTTTGTTCGTTTAAAGTACTTTGATGAGTGTTTAACACAGGTCAACATTTTACCAAATCATTCTTCAATTTCACTTGGATTTGTTGCATATAGCTGTAGAGCCTAGATTTTTCACTTGCCCATTTTTACCCGCCTATAGTGTGGTTTCTAGAAACACGTATGTAGATCAACTACCTACCAACACTATCTCTCTATGCAGTCACTCCGTGCTCCATACCCAGATACCGGTGGGTACCTCTCAGGCTGCCAAACTTTCGCTTTGTTATTGTACAAGCCATAAATATAAGTAATTTTGAGCAATTTGCCTCTGGTCTTGTCACTGGTGTCCTGGTCACTAATTTCAGTAGGGGTGTATGTGATTGGCTGAGGTTATGTGTATCCATGATCTATAATGTTTAGTATATTTATGGCTGGTGAAGGATTGATGAAAAGGGGACTGAAGAGAGCCCGGGGGAAGAGAGGCTCTGAAGTAGAACTAGTTGCATATTGTATAATTCGATGAAGCTACAATGTGACCTCTGAGTTTGAATCGTGACCTCTGAGTGACCTCTGATCACTGGAGTTCAGCCAATCCTAACGATTTCCTTAGCTTTATTTCGAATAATTTTGTTTTACAGGGGTCATCGGACTTCAAATAGTATTACAATCTCTTTTATATTACATAATTTTGTCTCCACTAAATATCAATAAATATTTTAATCATGTCCGTCGGTTAAAGTTTAAGGAAGGGTCAGTGAAGGTAAAACTATTGAATGAGTAGTGTCAATGATCAGCGTATAGGGCTGTATGTATGTACATTGTTGTTTATTCACCGATAAATATCTTGAATGATATTATGTTGTTTATCTCCAGGATTTGGCTACATTGGCGCTACGTTCAGACAGTCCAGATCAGGAACAACCTGTAAGCAAAGATATGGTAACGACCGTCTAAACACATCAGAACTACCATATGCGCACCTTGTCAGCCAAAACAAGAACAACCGTTTCTGAAGGAACAATCAGTGAACGATTGAATCAACATAGATCGACTCGTTATGACCTACCATCAGTCTGCTCCGGAACGGGAGAGCGTTCGGATTGAGGGCGTGCTATTTAGTGACGCACTGCCGTCAATTTTTACACATGCGATGCATTAAGTGACGGAAGTCCGTCTTCCGCTGGTGACGAATAAGTTTGATATTTCAATAAAAGGGGGGGGGGGGGCGGGGGGCTTGGGAACGGGACTACGTTTCCAAGGGAACGGCCTCCCGTCACATATTGAGTAAAAAATTCATATTTTGCCGATTTTCAACCAAAATTGATTTTTTTATATTACAACAAGGCTTATATTCAATGTAAAAATTATCAAACTTAACCTAAAAAATCATTAAAATGGTGTATAGTCGCCTAGTGCTATCGCGGTGTATAGACTCAAAAAGGTATAATTTTGACCTGTATTGCGAGATATTGGGGTCAAAGGCGAAATAAAATCATCGGACTAGCCGCCGCGAGGATTTCTGGTAGCAAGGCTGCCCTCAATTTGTTAAGATATTAATTTGTATGCAAATATTTAGAGTTGAAAAGCGAAAAAGCTATGATTGCACACATTTGTAGCGCCCTCAAGTGAAACGGACTCCTGTTTCGGAGCTGACTGACTATGGGAACCCATACCAATTAAAAAGCATCAATACATAACGACCATCTGGACCTACCAGACCCCCTCCACCCCGATCTAATCGTATCTCCAAGATACATCTGGCAGAACTTGGTACAGCCGTTTATACATACCGGTGTGAAAGGAGCCATGGTCCCCCCTGGAGTCATAGCCCGGCCTCCATAGACATACACGGAATGAAGCGTGAAACTAGTGTTGCTTGTAGAGATGAGTGCCCTATACCAACCTATAGTTTACTGTACAGGGCGGCCTATGACTTCAGGGGATTATGTCTCTTACTATACTGGCATTGTGCACCAGATGGCACGCGAGGGAATCGGGAAGATGAAAATAATCCATTTTGAAATTAAAAATAAACGTTTGTTCAATATTGATTATAACTAGTAAACCAAAGCTTTAAAGAGACACGAAGAGATATGTTGGAGGCTGCGCCCTCTATTTTGATAAAAACTGAGATTTGTACATTTTTACAATTTTATTGTACATGTATGAACTTGTAAGGATTCAGAAAAATCAGCCCTCGTTGTACAACAAAACATCAATTCAAATATTCTGATCTACGACTTCGATCAGAAATTTCACACTATAGCAGGGGAGCATAAGGGTCTTCCAGTCCCGGTCCATGCTGACACAGGGAGTTATATACCAAATGATCTTTGAAGTTGGTAAAATTAAAACCTTAGTGAGCATCCTTGCCAACCTTGAGTGGAAGGTCACATGTGTTTCAGTGTGTTTCAAAACCATGTGTGCTCCCCAAGTATAGCTATATAAACAGTCATAATACAAATATGTTGGGTATAAAGGCTGCATTTGTGATTTAGCATGTTGAGTGCATGACATAAATTGCCCGCTTAGGAGCGCTATTAATTCGGTCTAGTAAACCGGCCTATTGTTATCAATTACTACGGGAGGATTACCTGGTTGTATATTTAAATTCGAGCAGTACTTCTTGCTAACTGCATGGGTGAGTTTCCATTATGTTGCAAATTACATCCATGCTCAAGAGTTTAAACTACTGAATGGGCATTGAAATACAGCCGGTTGGTTGCACACGAGAATTATGTCATTTATAGCAACCAGCTTTGATGGAAAGCGAATATTTATTTTTTTTGCCGGTTTTTAAGGCAACAATTTATAGCGCTGCTAAGCGGGCCTTGTAGCGTAATGAGTGCAACAGCAACAATGATCACTATTAATGTTCATCTTGAATTCTGAAGTAAATTATATTTAAAAAAGAAATCTTCAACACTACTTCGTGTCCCTTTAAATGGTAATCATGACAACATGATTACGTCATGATAACGCAGTGTGTGTGATTCCAAACTATTTGTATATTTGAATTATCGGCATTATCCTATTACTATTGACTTGCAACTTATGACGTTACTTAACATTATGGAACAAGGTGTGCGCTGTTAACATTTTGTCTGTCAACCAAGTTAAAATGATCATGTACAGAGCATTAATGTTGATATTAACGAATTATCTGCATTTTTTTATTCCAAATATGGTGTAAATTCCTACACTCAATAATAAACAATCGCCAAACAGAAAAACATTGAACGAGAGCCATTCCACATAATACAAGAGTCTTTTTATGTAGTGGAGGCATCGATTTAATAATAATCATATAATAAGGAGCCATTTTAACAAGAATGCTAGTTTTACATTTCATAATATAGAGCGTCGCTCATTCTACACGATACATTTTATATATTTCCGCGTCACATCTTGTTAGATGGTGCTGCAATGCTAAGGCATGGTATCCACGCAGGATGACAACACCTTGCTTTTGGTGCACAATGTAATTCTTTTTTGTTTCGTGTTGGGGGTTCTAACAACGTTGTGCACATGGGAATGTTGAAAATAATGTTTCCCAGTTAAACATCATATTATCAATATTGACATATTACTGTTGAAGTATTTATTTATTGGACTCAAGTAGTTAGCGTTAAGATTGTGGATGATAGCGCAATATGATAGATTAATACTTAAAAAGTCAGTTTACTGATCTGGGATTTAAGTTCAATTGTGGCATCAATTTTAACCAACAGTATTGATTTACAAAAAAATGCCAACTAAAAGTGCCAACAAAGTGAGAACAAAAAAATGGAAAAATCACCTTTTTGGCACATTTTGGTCAACATTTCAAGCTTTGTTAAAAAAAATTGGGTTAAAAAAGTCAACATTTTTGGTCAAAATTGACGCCAAATTTGGTTTCTCTCATCCATTTCCTTTCCAAAATGATACTTTTATATGCATTTGATTAATAGTATAATAGTTCAATAGTAACAGCACTCACAAAATTCAAAACATCACATCAAAAACTTCCTTGCTTTTTTTAAAACCCCACTCGGTTGTGCGTGACATCTGTGACATCACAAATCTGGCTGTGTATGGTTATTATACTGTTATTGCACCACACGCAACATGGTGTCATCCGGTACGGATACTCGACTAACAAGCTGTGAACAAAAGTAAACCTAACACCTCTCCCGTAGGCTTTATCCAGAGATGGTATACCCTTTCCAGTTATGAAGACTTAATTACAGCGTCATCAATCCTGAAGTGTTTATGGTATAACAGTAATGTAGTTAATTGATGGTCTGATGTAAGTGACCTTTGACCTTGATAGCGTCGATTTGCGTAGTATATTTGCGGACTTGATATGAATATCAATGTGGGACGCTAACACAGAGATGTGTATCCTTAGTCAAACAAATTGTTATCAGAAACATCAGCATTATGATTTGTGTAACCGTGTATTTATGTGTCATTCCCCTTTCGAGCTGTACAGGGTGTCTCAACAAAATTAGGACTCTGTTTCATGACGGTGTAATTCTTATTATAATCATTGGACCATGACCAATTTAGTCTCAATATAAAGCCCAAATAATTATTATGATATCCTGAAAATATGAGATCAATCCGATGAAAAATAAGAAAACTAGCGTACTTTGTGTAAACCATGTCATTTACTGGTTTGTACAATGGGAATTCACACAGTAACAGTCGAGTAACATGAAAGTGCTCGACTTGTAACTCAATGAACCATCCACAGTGGGTTCGAGAACTGTTTAACAAAACTTTTTTAATTTGTACAGAATATGCATGCATCTGTTTTGCGGATCTTTTGAGCAAGTATTGATTTGTGCCAGAATTAAATGGATTACCAAACTAAACTTTGCTATTGACTGATAGATTATTTACTAATTATTATAACGTATTGAAACGTAAACCATGTTATTAACTACAAGTAGATCCCATTGTACAAACCAGTAAATGACATGGTTTACGCAAAGTACGCTAGTTTTCTTATTTTGCATCGGATTGATCTTATATTTTCAGGATATCATACTAATAATTTGGGCTTTACATTGAGACTAAATTGGTCATGGTCCAATGATTACAATACGAATTATACCGTCATGAAACAGAGTCCTAATTTTTTTGAGACACCCTGTAGTAGTAAATTAGCTATCGATAGTAAGCCTACAGCATTGTAAGTAAAACTGAGTAAATTGAGCTATTATATACGACAATTCAGAATGCCTATTATGACGATGTATCCCACAACCCTCCGCATATCAAAATAGGGCGTAATCATTGATTCTAATGTTTGCAACATTTCTACATGTTCAGTGTCGTATGTCGATAATAATAGTGTCTTTATTGGTCATTTTTTATATAGATCTAATATTGTAAAAAAAATCGTTTATGTAGAAAAACGTAGATCAGATCAAAGGAGAAAAAAAATCAAAGTTTACATTTTGTGGATTATTTTCCGTCTTTCATTTAACTACACTACGCAGTAATTTGTTCTTGTTAAAAATAAAATCATAATGATAGCAAAATTAGAATTCGAAAATTCTGCAAGTACGGGAGGTCTACGCAAAAAATTATTCAAATGCATTCTCTAAAATAATTACGCTATTAAACAAAGCCTTTAAATTCAAAGAGTATATACAAATAGCTGAGATGGTAAAGCCTAATGGCATCGATAGAATGTTCATATTTAACACGGATATATTATGTATAACGTGTTCATGAAAACGGTATTTAAAAGAAATAATGAATTCATGTGCAATCATAGACGGTTAAAAGGTGCACTTCGTAGATTTTACATATTTCACAAGGTCACATTTAAGTGTAGATCTCATAATATCTGCGAGTTTTTGCAGCTGTGTTACTTACATTTTAGATTGTCGCTTTTAAACGAAAAATTGTAAGTCGGACCCTGTTATTTGATTAAGTTTAGTTTGCATTTAATACCTATTGTTTCTTTGTACAAATTTAATGTCAATAATAAACTAGTGATCTTTGGTATTCTGTGCTAATTCTATCAATTTAGGCAATAGAGCTATAGAACAAAACAACAACAACATATTTATACTATTCTAGCTGTAAATAAGAAACCTTTATTACACACATGTATATATTAAGTACTGATATTGTTTTGTTTTAACACTAGATTAAAAACTTTTAAAGTTATATATTATTAAGGTTTAAATACATGTATACATGTACATGGTTAGCACTAGACGTGCCTCCCCAATAACCTGAACCTTCGTAGCGCAGATACTCTGGAATTTGGCTCTTAAAGTAGGTAATGCTTGCTACGTCATTATGGCAAAAAAAGCATACAAACAAAACACAAAATACGCCCAAACGACCGACCATACCTGAGAGGTCCGTTTGCCCATACAATATGGGGTTTTTTGTCGCCTAATGAACCTTTTTTTCCAGAGAGTGTAGTAAATTATGTCAATGTATCGTACATCGTTTAGAAGTTTATCACATTCTAAACCTATTTGATAGGTTTTTAGCTTTGCAATAAATAAAGAGGATTTAAAGTATTTGCGATGTCCATATTGTTTTACTGTTAGTCTTATCAGGAAAGTTTATCTATATATTCCCAACTCTGGTCTATACACACATTTAGCAAGAAATTACTGAATGTGGCCGTTTGATTGCGTTGTCTAATTAGCCTAAGAAGTGTAAGGTTTGACCTAGACAAATGGCAACATGTTATTGTAAATATATAGTTCAGGAATCATTCCTACGTAAAATAGTGAAAATCGACCAAATTCGAAGTTGGGGAAATATTTCTAATTTGCATAACAAATACACCTACTTTATCCATATGTTTAACCCATAACAAGACGGATTTCTGCCAATTTTAGGACAAACATGCACATCAGGAATCATTTCACCACCTTGTAGGATTTATTATAGAGTTCGAAATCAAATTAAGGAATTTTCTCCGTTTAATCTAAAATGGCGTTCAAAATGGCCGTCGAGAATGATAAAATTTCATAAAAGACATAATTCAATGAACAAATACGATAAAAGCGTAATTTAAACACCGGAATATGAACCAGATTATCAGATATTCAACGCTGTTTTTTTAAAACAACATCCGTCAAATTCAAGATGGCCGAAGAAATCGTTGCAAAAACATTAGGTCTATACATATCATAAACGCGTATACATTGTACTGAGCCTATACATATCATAAACGCGTATACACCGTATTGACGAATTTATCTTATCTAAATAGCGCACACTATGATTTTGAACTGAAGAGAGATATTTACAACATTCTTGAACATTTCGCAAGATGGCCGCCAAAGATGTTACAATGACCTTCAAAAAGCCTGAAAATGTCCACAGTAAGTGGTCGAAATTTTTCTATGGAACATTGAATGGTAATTCTGAAGAGGATTAACACTATCCACGCGGCTATAGATGGTGTGACCGGTGACGTAGTGCCCGGCGGTTTGCGTGCGCACCTACAGGGAACGGTGCTTTAATTCACACTTGATTGATCATTACTTACCATGCTTACGGTGTAATAGTGCAGAAGTCATGGTATGCATCCCTAAGCACAATGAGAGACCAGGTACTAAATCTGGTTGCCCGGCGGTTTGCGTGCGCACCATAAGGGCATGTGCTTTTAAAATTGGCGCTCAGTGATGTGTGTTTTGCTTTCATAGTATGATGTATGCAGTAGTCATGGACTAGTACCCCTAGCATGTCTTTAGACCAGGCGCTAATCAATATGTAAACACTACTGATGTAAACAACGGTCACCTCATCTATAAGTTTTACAATATACAAAACAGAATATCCAGAAACATTTCCCAAATGTCAGGGTCTATCTCAATGATTACTGGACCGATACTTTGCATGTTGGTACTTATTTCAATGCATTTCTCATGGTAATTTCAAATATGTTAATGTAATTCAACAATTTTGACTTTTTGAAACATTTTGTGCAATTTTGGAATGTCGTCGACAGCTGCCTGCCGCGTGGAAAGTGTTAAAGGAGTATAACATCAATACAGACAATAATGCCGCAACAGAACCGACATACAACGAAAGGTTTCAGTTCTAGTATTGAATATATCCATGTTTTAGTTAAACAGATATTGATGGATGTACATTCGATTCAATGGTTTAATTGGCAACCAAGGGGTGAAAGGCTTCTTCCGTGACATGAACTATTAAAGGGTTCAACAAAAGAAAGTATACCACTTTGTTTATGTCATTTTGAGTAACTTTCAATTTGTTTTTGACCAAACAGGCTAAATAGGCATTTAGATGAATTTTTTAGGCATAATTTGATACCAAATTTGCCCCTAACAACAAAGATAAACCATGATTAGCACCATTTAAAGGAAAATATCCCATTTTCAAAAGTCGCATTTCCAATACACAGCACGAGAAGATTTGGTTAATCTGTCCATGTTCTCCCCATCCATAACATTCCTTTACATTGAAATCCTTCACCCATGCATCAGTTTACATTTGAATTAGCCCGCGCATTGGGGGATATGCGCGGTGATCAGTACGGGATAAATACGGCATATGTGTGTGTTAACAATTGGCCCTTTCTTCTCGTGCTTTGGAAATGCGACTTTTGAAAATGGGATATTTTCCTTTAAATGGTGCTAATCATGGTTTATCTTTGTTGTTAGGGGGCAAATTTGGTATCAAATTATGCCTAAAAGATTCATCTAAATGCCTATTTAGCCTGTTTGGAAAGAAAAAAATGGAAATTTACTCAAAATGACATAAACAAAGCGGTATACTTTCTTTTGTTGAACCCTTTATCAACCAAAGGCGTTTGCTATAACTTATAACTTAATAAGAGCAACGCTTAAAAGACACAGAATAAGAAAATGGTTCCCAAGTTAATGGCAATACTTTAAAACTGCTAAATACTTTCATTAGCATTTTTACATGACTAGTTTTAGCAATGATAAGATATATAGGACACCGGAAACACTTACAATGTCTATCTTTATTCTCAGTCACGACATTGGTTTTATAAATTTCTAGGATTGCCAAATTACCAAAAAACAAAAAACATTTATTTGTATACGCATTTTTCAATTAACCAAATACAGTAATCGACTGAAGGAACCTAATGTGCTGTAGATATCATAAATTAACAATAACATTAATTGCTTCAAATACGTCATTTTTCTAACTATTTAAAATTGCAACTTACAAAATGTATAAATTATCTTACTTTGCCGCACTCCTTTCAAAGCTGATGGAAATTTGGTAGAATGTCTAGAAAACAGTGATGGCTACCTTTATATCTCGCAATACATCCTGTGAAGGTGTGTGTCAATACTAATTATATGATTGGTGTGATATGTTGGTGTATAATATGCATCACTTTAAAAGTTCACAAAAACTTCATGTAATAGTAAAATGGTGATATTCGTATCAATATTACATCAATTATTTTCAGCCTATATCTGTACGTTGAGCTTATTGAAATATCTTAAATGTCTTCTCAATGCCCACGGTAGTCACAAAATATATATACATGTATACATTAACATCTGCAATGACTTCTAATCGCCAAATCTAACTAGAATCTGTAAATCCATTGGCTTAGTAACTATTTGCTGTGAGCATCTAGTTTTTGGTTTGTTTTGACAGCCTTGGAATTTTACAAAACCAACAATATCATAATTGACTAAAAAGTCAGATATATACCCGTTACCTAAGTCAGAATAATCCCTATTCCAACGTTGGGGGAATTTATGTCATTTTTGTGACAATCTAAGCATTGTTAACACTTTCCACGCGGCTATTAGTTTTACCATATTCAAAACATATTTTCAGAACTTTTCCCCAACTTTCAGGGTCTATCCCGAGGACTACTGTACCGATACTAGGCATGTTTGTACTTATGACAACGCATTTCTCACGGTGATTCATAATATGGTAACGAAATTCAATAATTTTGACATTTTTGAACATTTTGTGAAATTTTGGAATGTCGTCTGCACTGCCTGCCGCGTGGAAAGTGTTAGGATAATGTAGAAATTGTCGTTATAAAAGGATTAGACAGCTTCAAAGTATAACTTGCCATAAAGAAACCATTTTACCATTTGTATATCAAACAGTAGCAACGAATTTGGTTGGTCGTCAGAAACCTTTGACCACTTGGTAACCAACCAATAAAACCTAGTTGAAGCAATATTGGATGTTTCACATGCCTTGAATGAAATGGGATCTAAATCCTTCCATGCCAGGTTTGTGCCATGATGTCAAATTTCTAGTACACGATAACATAACATTGACATACATTTTCGGCGTTTGTAGGTTCCGTTGTGGCAGTCATCATGGTCATGCCTTTGTTGACACAATTTATTTCTCTCATAATTGATTCTATACTTCTTTAACCCTCTGTAGAATTACCGTTCAATGTTCCAGTGACTTTTACAATTTTGTCACTTATTGTGGATTTTCTAATGTCAAACCATGGTCTTTTGGCACGTCTTAAAACCTTAGCAGTCATGGAAAAGGATGAACAACCATCAAGAATGTCGCAACGGCAAATATCTCTCTCCTGTTCTAAATCACAATGCTAAAATACTATTCAATATGCGTTAATTTGAGGTATATTGATGTCTACATTTCGTTGGCCATCTTGATTTCGAATGTTGACAAAACAAAACAGCTATGAACTTCTGGTAATCTGATACCTATATTCCGATCTTTAAAATATGTTGCAATCGTATTATCTTGTTAAATAATGTCTTTTATGAAATTGTTTCATTACAATAATATAAACGGCCATTTTGTATGCCATCTTGGTTATCCGTGGAAAATCTCTAAATTTGATTTTTAAACCTAAAACGAATTTTACAAAGTAGTTTTAGGATTCCTGGTGTGCATGTATAGGTGTCCCCAACCTGGTAGTTATCCGTGGTAGTTATGGGTGGAATATATGGCTAAAGTACGCATCATTGTTAAGCAAATAAGATTCCGATAATCTGGTACGCGTGCATATTCCGATGTTTAAATTACGCTTTCATCGTATTTGCTCATTGAATTACTGTCTTTTATGAAATTTTATCATTTTTGATGGCCATTTTGAACGCCATTTCAGTTCAAACGGAGAATGTACCTAAATTTGATTTCGAACCCTATAATGAATCCGAAAAGGTGGTGAAATAAAATCCGTCTGTTACGGGTTAAATATATGGATAAAGTAGGTGTATTTGTTATGCAAATTAGAAATATTTCACCAACTTCGAATTTGGTAGATTTTCAATATTTTATTCAGGAAATATTCCTGAACTATTTGCAATCAAATTCGTTACTGTTGCAATTTTGTCTAGGTACACTCATTTAATGTCTTACATTTCCTAGGCTACAGTACAGCTCGAAATAGAGTGCACAATATCAACGCACATCAGTGCAATGTCAGTGCAATGTCATTGCAATATCATTGCAATGTCATTGCAATGACATTGCAATGACAGTGCACTAATCGGATTACAATTTGCAATGTCATTGCAATGTCAGTGCAATGTCATTGCAATATCATTGCAATGTCATTGCAATATCATTGCAATGTCAGTGTACACTCTATTTCGAGCTGTACTGTAAATCTGTTAACCGATATATGCACACTTAAAAAAGTACATATCCCTATTAACCTTACCAATATTAAATAGACAAACAATAGTTGGTAGAATCTTATGAATACATCTGTACTGGAAAAATGAGAATTTGCATCAATAGTGCACTTATAGGGTAATGAGTAAACTTCATTCAAATTTATTTGATCACTATCAATCAGTAAACTCATCTACTTTCTTGTGCTGAACGGTATGAGTAATATTACTCTGGTAGAATTTACAATATGCAATTTGGCTTCCTTTCACTGCACTTTCCAAATCTATCATTATCTTGGGCGTCTGGCTTTGTGTACATTTTGTCAGATAGCCTATATATTTTCCCCCCAGATTACATTAATCACACTCAAATATTTCAAGACATTACAATGTAAAGTCAACACATGGCATCCAATGATTATCATGAATTGTCTCCAAACCGTAGAATTAATTACCAAACAAGTAAATTTGCAGTAGCATGCATATCGCTGGCATAGCAAATGTATAATATTTAATCAATTGAATTGTAGAGTTCATTAATCTTTAATGGTCAACCATTAAATGTTTTTGGCATAATTTAAAATGCATAATTAGCCTATACACTTCAGTGACCTTTAATGGTCAGCCATTAAAATGTTCTTGGCATACATTTAAATGGCATATTGTATTGCATATTACAGTTCATCAGTGACCTTTATTGGTCAAACCTTCAAAGCAAGAAGGATATAAATTGGAAATTCACCCGTAGATGAAATCTTTGGGAAACACCCACCATCTGTATTTATTGTGGATCAAATGTATGTATATTTTATTGGAGTTTACCGTTAGACGGGACAAAGAAAGAGGAACAGGAATTTCCAAGCTCCCCAGAAGATGGGAAGCCGTACATTATTTCCAATACATACTATAAATAAATTTAATTGGGCCTAATGCAAATGTTTAGCATTTTTTAACTTCCTGATTTTTTATACAGCGCCCGACTTGCAGCAAATACAGCCTCAGTTTCAAACCGCCGTTCTCTTTGTTACACAGTACAATACATTCCGTTTGATTTTATCAGGTTATTATAAATTTGATTTTTGATGGATTTGGCAAAATAGAAAACAAACAAATCAAATCTAATGATTCAATAACTCATTACGTTCCAGTTACCTGTATAGTTTGAGCCCGAGTTTGAGGTATTCTTTGACAGGTTGAACTGTCCATGAAGCTAGTATTTGCGTGTGAACTTGGTGTGAATGGTGTGAACACCCTGGACCACCAACTGTCGGGACGACCCAAAAGGCAGTCTACACTCTTGTGATGTGCCTTGCTACATATGTTGACATTTAGCCCCATTGGACTATTTTTTAAAAACTAAACGCTGCTATACAGGGTGACCCAAAAAAATGTTAACACTCCGGGCACATAAGATATCTTAAAAGGACAGAAACACACGGGTCTCATCTTGATGTATTATGAAAGCTGAGTAAATAAGCTTTCATTTGCATTTTATTGCGTTCCAATTGGTTAATTAGAACGGGAGATATGCTTCAGCAAACATGAGGAAGCAAAATCGGCTTGGTCCTATTTGCATTAATCATGTTAATTACAACTATGATTAGGAACTTGTAAGAATGCCAAAAACATTATTGTGCAGTAATTCAAAAGTAACAATACCATTGCAACATTTAATCATAAGTTAGAATGTATCGATTATTGAATATAATTGAATCTTTTCATTCATTTATCCAACGATACAAGCAATACTAGTTTTATTTCAGTGCAATATTAGTTAATTTATTTAATTGGATGGACCATTTCAACAAAGAACATGAAATGTTTCAATTTCAATTTTAAAGACTGCTTTACTGACAGCTACCCATTGCACATGGAAAAAGAGTATAGAACTTTAACTCATGACAAAATACCTATATCATTTATGTGGAATATATTTATTTATGTCTTTTAAGCTTGAAAAGAATCGAAAGAATGCGTTGAAAAGAACAAAGAAGAGATTAACTGATGTGTGTGTGTGACTTAATCATGTTGCTTCTTGCTTCGTGCATTTTAAAAGCTTTACTTTCATACTGAGAGGATTGGACCAAGCCGATTTTGATTCCTCATGTTTGCTGAAGCATATCTCCCGTTCTAAATAACCAATTGGAACGCAATAAAATGCAAATGAAAGCTTATTTACTCAGCTTTCATAATACATCAAGATGAGACCCGTGTGTTCCTGTCCTTTTAAGATATCTTATGTGCCCGGAGTGTTAACATTTGTTTGGGTCACCCTGTATATCGTAACTTCTCTCGAAATTTGAACTTTTGTTTTTACACAAATCTGCAATAGCACTAGTTTTTGAAACAAATTGAAGTTCAAACATTGAATTTCTTAACACAAGAACTCTCAAAAGTCGCGTGTTGGGCTATTAGTTCCACCCAAGAATTGGTCATCCAACACCATTGACCGCATGATGGGGGGGGGGGGGGGGGGAGCCTTGAGGATGGTCAAGGCAATATAAGTACAATCTTGCCACATGACTTGATGACTTGCCACTCTGTTGACTTTCAGCCCCATTGGGTTAATTTTTAAAACTAACATCTGCTCTAGGGATATTATTGTGTGATTTTTTTCCCTCGAAATTTGAGCTTTGATTTGACAAAATTTGAAATATTACTAGTTTTTTTATAACAAATTGAAGTTCAAAGTTTGACATTTTAACATAACCACTTTCAGAAGTAACATTTTGACCTTCTAGTTCAACCCATAATATTATACAAGGAACCATAACAAACCTAGAGCCTTGGGCCATGCTTGAGAGAGCGAGGGTAGGGTAGCAGTTGGTGTGAAATAAATCTGAGAAATGGTGTAGGAGGGGGAAGATTTATTACCCTCGATAAGCTTGCAAATCGGGGGTTTGAAATCTCAGAATTTTAAGGGGATGGAATCATATGTGTTATTTTACCAATTGGCGTGAGATCACGTTGGGACCAGATATTAAGAATAGTGCCCAATTTAAAAAGCTCATTTTTGTTAAGGGAGATCATAACACCTAGAAATCTAATCGGTCCTTTCTCCTCAGGAACAACATGCTCATTATTATTCTTCAACGAACCAATTTAAGAACACAGATTAATCAATATTATAATGTAAACCAGATATAAAATATGTTTCTGATGAAATTTAGAATAATCACTGCTGTAGAAAATCACAGCAAAGGTATGTGAGATAGTATAACTTTCATAAACAGGGCGAGTCAAAGTATTCAAGTCCCGTTTTTAGAAAATCAGGAAAAATACTTTTTGTTAAACATTGTATGAGTAGAAATACATGTACTTCTTCATACTTGGTGAAATTTCCAAGACAATAATTACAGCTTATTAACGAAAAAAACGCGAAATCCAAGGTGTTCCAGAAATATACCCCATTTTCCATTGTAGGCATTGCGAATACCAACACGCCATTGATTGACATATATATTCAAAATGCGTGCGTTAAACTTTAGTACGGTGGCCCTGAAGGGTCATGACGAGTTAACCAGATGATGACATGACGAGATAAATGACGAGATAATTGCGAGATAATTTACAGATGACGTGATAATTGACGAGATAATTGCGAGATAATTTACAGATGACGTGATAATTGACGAGATGACGAGATAAATTACAGATGACGTGATAATTGACGAGATAATTGCGAGATAATTTACAGATGACGTGATAATTGACGAGATAATTGCGAGATAATTTACAGATGACGTGATAATTGACGAGATGACGAGATAATTTACAGATGACGTGATAGTTGACGAGATAATTGCGAGATAATTTACAGATGACGTGATAACTGACGAGATAATTGCGAGATAATTTACAGATGACGTGATAATTGACGAGATAATTGCGAGATAATTTACAGATGACGTGATAATTGACGAGATGACGAGATAATTCATAGAGGTACTTTGGAAGTTGGAACGGATTACATTTCACGAAGTTATAAACATGTAGGCCTAATGTAACTTTGTTTCTTGACCTTGGCAACTGGTAAGAGATATGGGGCGTCAAACAGTTTCGGTTCCAGTATTAAACTTTCCACGCGGCAGGCGTCTGCAGACGACTTTCAAATATCTCACAAAATGTTTTAAAAATGTCAAAATTATTGAAATTCATTTCTATATTTGGAATCACCATGAGAAATGCATTGAAATGAGTACAAACATGCCTATTATTGGTTCAGTAATCCTGGAGATAGACTTTGAAAATTGCGAAAGGTTTCTCGATAAATCTGTTTTGTATAGGCCTATGGTAAAATAATAGTAATAGTCGCATGGAAAGTAAAGGGGCAAACAAAAGGCAAACAATTGTCAGGCATAGGGGGTCGGGGGGGGGGGGGGGGGAAGTGTCGATGGACCAAAAACAAAATGTTCCAGCCGCCCCCCCCCCCCCCCCCCCCCCCACACACCACCAAAGTATATACACGTTCCCTAAACGTAGAGGCAAATAGTACCTTGCCCTACAACAATTAACACCATAACTAATCAATCTCATACCACAATAAAACGCGATAACTAAAGCGCTGATAAGCTACTGTGTATAATCAATGTTAACATTGTGTAAATAAAGCCAATTATAAAAGTCTAACCCAATGACACATCTTGTTTCTCATGCTACGTGGCTATGTATTTTGCACTGGCTTTATATTATAGAAGTGGAATAGGAAAAAACAAATGTTTTTTCCAAAATTCTAAGGAAAGTTAGCACCAATGGAAGACAGAAAGCAAGGCATGTTATTGTTTTTTTGGTTGGGAGGTAAATGTTATAATGATTAGGACCCTGGATCAAACCAAATGAAGGCTGCAGTAGCCCACAGTAGCCGTATGCCTTGTTTATAAAATGATACTGATTTAAATCAAATGATGTTTGCATAGCATGTATTATCTATATCAGACCTGGATCGTGTAATCGTACAGTGCTAAAAAAAGTTTGTATGCCATGCAAAACGGAATTTCCATGTGCATTTGATTGACAGTAAATGCTACGCAGGATCACCGAAGTGTTAAATAGGATCCGATCGACGCTCTTTTTGTGCTTCCGCTTGGCTCTAAAATCATACGTTTTCTCACAACCTTGGAGATTGCAGTCCTTGCTGTCTATTAACATGTAGGCCTACACTGTATGACTGGCTGGCATAAATTCCGAATTCCAGAGCAGTAAACCCGGTGAACAAAGTACACATGACATTTTCCACTATGACCGCCTCGCGTAGATTTTTGGGATGCAATTGCTGCTACAAAACACTTTGAAATAGTTGGGTACCCAAACAATAGTATTGACACAGAACACTTAAGTGGTGTTTGCGGGTTGTTTTTTGAACGGTTGTTAAACATTCATTTGTGAATACACCTCTGAGCTGCCATTCATTTTTGTGAGCACCGTATTCTTTGGCAACAGGCCTACACATATCAATACTCGGCTTACAAAAAGGTATTGAAGTTTAATTGTAAGGTGCTATCCAAAGTTCGTACAGATAGGTGGCCATATATTAATTGCATATACATATACATGTAGATTATACTTCTATTCCATGGTCTGACCTCATACCTAATCAGTCAAGCATGTTACTTGCATTAGGAGTTCACACCACAAGTTACCATTTCCGTTGCCGTTTGATCGAGCAGGCGCTGTTTACAGGTAAATATGCTACTGTTTCTAACTTCGATAGACTTTATTTGATATCAAATAATATGAATATGCTTGCTTGCAGACTGAACAAATCGAGTGCTTAAGACCTGACCCGGCCTACGTCTGATAAATGGCATTTGTGAGGAAAAAAACACCGAATTTAAATGTTTGATTACTATTAGTATTATAGCTATAGTAATGTCAAATTTCTTATGGACATAAACACTATTGGTACAGGCTACTGGCCTTGTGCACCGTTAGCTGTTTAGGCTCTAGTAGCCATATGGGCCATACCCGGGCCATAGTCATTTTTTTCAGAGACACAATACATGCAATATCAACATACAAACCTTTTAGCATGTTTAGTGGGCGTAACTTTTTCCCCATCAGTATACGTTATTGTTATGATATTTGTATCCGGGCATCCCTTATCAATATCAGTATACGAGATATCTCAACTGCGTCAAATGAGAACGTATGACATATCGTGTCATACATCAGACATGGTAGCCATGGTAGCGTAGCCATGGTAGCGTAGCCATAGCTTTAAAAAGAACAGAGGATCTGTATGCTATTTGGCACAAAGATTCACAGTATGAAAGCGAATAAATATTTTCGGTTTCAACATGAGCTGAAATACTAATACAGTTAATTTGTCCTACACGAACTAGTGTTATTTTGATGCATTGAATCGAAAATTATTTGACATGTCGAAGATTGAAATTGAATCCCATCAAAATACCATTGAAATGAGCATTATTGGATCTGAATTCAACTGTTTTTGCACCGTATTTAAATTCAGCAATTTTGATCTGGGCAAATAACAGTGCTAAGATTATTGTTTTATCATTTACTATTTTATATTTGGATTATATCCACTACCCTCTGATATCGTATCATCGTTTAGTGTATCCAATATAGTTCAATAGATGGCGCCATTTTCTACAATGTGTATTTCTTATGGATATTCTTTGAAAGGTTGTTATTGTGTGCACATTATTTATAGGGGAGCAGATTCCACGGTACCAATAGGGGAACCGGCAATTACGATACACATTGGAATTAATGTGCTAATATTAAAAAAGACAGTTTGACGTGTCTGCCACTAAAAGTTGCAAAAATCTGGGTCATTGGTTTTGAAACAATAGTATCATTAACATCAAATTTGCATAATTTTCCTGTCGCCATGAATACACGAATTAACCCTTGTAACAGGAAAACAAAACAACACAGAACCATGCTGTTTTTTCTAAGTTGAAGAACAGCGTACATACTGTTAGTATATGTCAAAATAAATTTTGAATTTAAATTAAAAGATAGATTGTTAACATAAATATCTACATTTTTTGTCATTTTTTTGAAAATGACCTAACATTTTCACTTATTATAGAAATACCAAACAATAGTTTTTTATTAATCTTTTAATTGTATGATTAAGATATGAGTTCTGATTGTCCATGTCAAATGTGGTGGTCGTACGGCAAATATTGTGATAGTTGTGGTAGAAAACAGCAATTCTGTGTTTTTACAGTTTTGAAGATACAGTATACATGTACATGTATAGCGGACTGTACTCGTATAATGAGTCAATGAGCCCATGCGTTACAATAGCCACTTTAATTGTAGTAGTGTCAAACACTAACAATTAATACGCGCTGTCTTACACAAAATGATGTTCAACATGTTCAAAATGGAGGATATTTAGATATTTCTATTCATACTTCTAAATGCGAGTGCAATGACACAGGCATTAAGCCTAACATCCTTTTAATGTGTTCGCTGTAGGTTAGAAAAGCATATTTTAAGGATCCAATGAGTGGGACTGACACTTTCGATACACTTTTCGATTTTAAGGCTAAATTTGTAACTGTTTCAAATTTTTTGTCAGTAAATTGCGTCACCTGTTTTAAACAATGGCACCATAAGCATCAAATGTGCAAAATATTAGCATTCTTCTTCATAAGTTTGACATATTATGGTATTGACATAGATTCTTGTCTTTAATATGCAATTTAGTGGTCATATACAAATGGTGGTTGTGGATGGTATACTAAATATCAAATCGATGTTTTACAGAATTAACACAATAGCGATTCCCATAATGGCATACATCTATAGTCGAGCATCAACACATATGAGGACATTTAAATATACCCGTTATAAAAAGTATAGAAATTACAGTCAATCTGAGGACAAAATTATTTATGTCACCACCATACATGTGAGGACAAAAGTATGTTATGTATATTGACGTCTAATGGAGTACAGGGTCATACACCCTAGGGTTGAGGACACTATACTCCTATACGTTTTTATGCATGAAAAATTCGAGGACTTGAAAAATGTCCTCACATTTATTTGTTGTCCTCACATTTCCGGCTGGTATAGACAAATGTCTTCAAATTGGCGGGTGCGCAAGTACACATAGCCTATACATAACCCCATACATAACCTACATTTATAGTGATACATGTAGTTGTCGGGTACTATAGTGTATACATTTTTATATGGCTGCTTAACATTAAATACACAATTTCATATGTTTAAGAATATAACTTTAGAATCCCGTTTAAAACAATTGCTTTAGATTTATGTAAATATTAAAAAACAAATTTAGGAACAAATAATCGGGCAAAATGTAGTGATATTTGTCATTCGAGGGAATGGAGAACCTGGCCCAACACGCAGGAACTCAAAACGTTAACAAGGAGTGCTAAATAACTGGGTATGGACATCAGTGTAGAAAAATGTAAGGTGGTGAAGGTGGGATCCAAAAAGTATGAGTAAGTGACAGCATACTTTGTAATTAAAGACTAAAGGCAGTGTAACAGTTCAAGTATCAAGAAGAAACCAATAACAGATGATGCTCATAACAGGAGATCAAAATAAGAATTGCTGTTTGTAACCTTTTCACTTCAAAAGTTGAAACCCATCTGGAGGGAAAGCTCATTGAAATCACGAATAAGGCTTCTACAAGCACTGGTAACACCCTTAAGTCCTTCTGTGTCATAACATGGCCACTTAATGCACAGACGGAGAACGAATAAATGCATACCATCAGCCAAAAAAGTAAGGAGCATTAAATAAGATCTCCTTTCAGTTACGAAAAGGAGAAAACTCATGGTGGTTTGAGCATGTTAAAAGTTAAATGGAAGCCGGCAAATGCTATTTTGCAAGGAGGGTCAGATGGGGTAAGAGAGGGCCGGGGGAGGTTGAAACAAAGACATTGATGAACAACATCAAACAGTGGAAAGAAATGAAATTTGGCCGCCTGATCAGAATAGTCGGTGACAGGCAGCTATGGTAAACTTTAGACACTACATGCGTCTTATTCTTATGCGTCTTCATAGGCGGTGTTGTCATGAGCATTAGGCCCAAATCTTCCTTTTCCCCTTTTCTTTATCTTTTAAAGTTATTATTCTTTTTTTTAATCAATTACACATTTTTCATGATTACATAATTGTCACCCTCTTTTTTTATCTCAACAAAATTACATACATATATATATCAATATATTCCAAAAAAAACCCTGTTATTATATTACTTGTATCATTTTCTTGCATATAGGCCTAGGTAACTTCAAAATATGATTATTTCAAAGTCACACATCTCATGTTACACACAATCAATGTACATTAATGTGCTTAAATCTCAATTCTGATTTTAAAAGAAATATAAAATAAAGATGATTTGCTTATTGAAAATCATTTGCTTATTGATAATTTCTTGATAATTGAATACTAAATGCTAATATTACATTTCAATCCTTAGTCCAATGGTTCAGATTGCGGTTGGCCTGGGGTAACATTGATGGTAGAAATGGATCGTTATCAACAACAAGTGTCTTGGTTTCTTGATCATGTAGGCTTATGGTCTTATTATGTACGAGGGTCGTTCAAGAAGTTCTACCTCCTCCCTCATAAATCGCTAATATGAAT
>CM069452.1:62444033-62564722 GCA_035610835.1 Ophiura sarsii
TCCAAGAAAAATTTAGGGCGATTTAATTTAACCAGGTAGTACCCTGAGGGAGTTATAAACCGAACATAATTTTTCCAACCGCAATGGTATCCAAGATAAACTGTTTACTAAAAAAGCTTTATTAATAAACATCCATTTATCCAATATATATATTGTTCTCTGAAAAGTAAATATGATATTGACCTAAAACAATTATGAAGTGACTCGGGTGATCAAAAAGTGTATACCAAACCGCCAAACAAGAGCCTAATTAGGGGACTTGACCAATCCCCCCCCCCCCCCCCCCCCCCCCCCCCCCCCCCCCGCTGGAAGTACCTTAGAGCCTAAGATAGTGAACATAGCCAATTAAATTAAGATTGGAAGGAGGGGGTAAAGACAGTGTTTTCACTCACCCTATACAAAGGGGAATACGGTCCCGAATACCCTTCACTTTTGATTTTGACCCTTCAAAAATGTTCTCAAAGAGTGAAAAAATTTGACAATTTCATTGTATCACAGCCCAAAACTGCGCGTGCCCACGTTCTGACCATCATTTTAGCTTTACACCATCGAGAAATAAACTCAGTGAAATTGTTGTAAAGATCAATACCTGGGGAAACTAATTCAAATGTATCAGGGCCATCTGAGGTGACTGTCTCAAAATTCTATTGCATTAAATATTGTGCAACCCGACATACCTGTAAAGAGTCATCTGCTGGATGGAACACCTTAAAGGGGATAAAAATTCCTTTAAAATGGAATGGGCGCTCAAATGAACATGCTTCATTTGATTAATTACAAATATATTAACTAGATAAATCTAGATAGGATTGTAAGATATATTATTATATTATAATAATTTGGTCCTGAAGAAGTCAGAGCTAATCCTGACGAAAGTTTAACAGTCTTAAACTTGTCCGCCGGCGAAGCGTTAGATAGGATGTTTACATTATTTATGTGTATTATCTATTCTTTAACTATTTCTATTCATTGAATCTTAAAATTAATCGATTAATTAAATTAAATGACTTGTTAATCCAATTGAAGGATTATCTAATTAATCTATGCATTCATGAATTCATTTATTATATTTAGTCAATCAATCAAACAATCAATCAACCAATTAATCAATGTTATATCTGTCAATAGTCAATCAATCACTTAATCAATATTATATCTGTCAATAGTCAATCAATCAATATTATATCTGATGTCAATAGTCAAGCAATCAATCAATATTATATCTGTCAATAGTCAATCAATCAATCAATCAATAATGTATCTGTCAATAGTCAATCAATCAATATTATATCTACTGTCAATAGTCAATCAATCAATCCATCAATCAATATTATATTTGTCAATAGTCAATCAATCAATATTATATCTGTCAATAGTCAATCAATCAATCAATATTATATCTGTCAGTAGTCAATCAATTAATGAATTCATCACTTCATTTCATTTATTCATCAATCAATGTGATTGGTATAAAGTAATAATTTTAAAAGCGACTTATTCATTATTATTAACGAGAGTTTAGAAGAGAAGTCAGCAGTTTGAAAATGAAGACTCCAACTTTCCTGGTGTTTATATTATGCCCACGTATCAAACTACCAAGATCAACCCACTGATCTCTACACACGTAGTTATTCATAATTAAACCAGTCAGTATTACAGATGAGTTGATATTGAACAGCGGACTGTAGACCTCCTGGTGTAAACTACAACTGTACACCGCCGCCCCAACCCCCACATAAAAGTCTCTCCATGCCCTGGACCTGCAAACCCATGTAATGCTAGCTTTGCTATAATACAGGGAGCTTATATAACGGGAGAGGACACTCCTCCCACAACATTTCGCCTACTAAAACCAAATTCACGGGTGAAGCTTTTGTAGGGGCGCACTGTGATGGTTGTAGCAAACCAAACGACCTAAGACGTGGTTGATTTTATCGGCTCAAAACATGATTTGTGGCACAAAAATAGTACATCAATGGTAAACATTTTAAAAAACTGATTGTGATTTAGAGTAGAACTGATTTGCTTTGATGATGGCATAATTTAGTTCTTACATGACACGAAACATTCATAATTTGTTATTTGAAATTAATTTACGTAGAACAAAATACGAATTTTAAAATGTGGATGGCATCGTCTGACAGTGACAGAGGAGGGGCCGGCGTTATTTGCATTTTATGAATATTGTAATCAGATCAGTTGGGAATGACGCCGGAACGCGACGATCACATCGTGTGAGAACATGAATAGTCATCATTCACAAACGAATGATTGACAGTTTACGCTGTGACTTCCGGGTGAAGGATTGAAAGAGTGCGCTATACTGAACCGGTGGCACCGGCCCGGCTGAACCAAATCTCAACAATGGGAAGATAAGAGAGACATACACCTGTATAAGATGCGATCTGATTCTGATGATGCACCAGCAGCGAAATTACAGCGCTTTGTATCCTTTGGCAAAGGCGCTATATAAATGCCGTGTTATTATTATTATTATTATTATTATTAATACATCTATGCATTATAGCTGAGATACCGTGTACACATTTTCATATCGAGAATGCAACCGTAAATGTGACTATCACCATCCTTAAAAATAACGAGCGTGATATTCATCCTCGTTTATAGTTCGTAAACGCCGATAGCACTCGTACACTACAACTTCCTATTTCAATATTACGTAAATGTTAGTAATAGACCATCAGGCAGCCTCCATCTATAATATCTAGAAATACCAAATTGTGTAAGTTTTTGCAAACTGATGACAATACAGGGCTCCCGCCGTGGCGGGCGCCCAAAAAATGGGGCAATGAACATATTGTTTGAGCCTGCAAAGAAAAAACAGCAAGAAGTGTCAAAAATGTGGACATATAAAATAATGCAAACCAATGTTATGCCCTTTTAAAGCCTAACAATACAAAGTCTCAGACAAGCACTTGAGTGGATGATACGATGTGGCTTGATGCACATGTAATCGATTTTAAAAGCAGATTGTTGACAAAGTTGATAAAAACCCAACCGTTTGTTAATAATGATAAACTGTAATACTGACACGCATAAAACGGCTACAATTATGTATAGCAAAAGCTATTAGAGGAGACATTACTTGGGCTCTCCTATTGCTCAAATACACAGTGATCGATTTAAGCAGATTTAAGCAGATTGTTAACAAGAGTTGACGTTCGTGAACAATGATAAACTGTAATATTGCTATTATGTATTGCAAAAAGCTATAAAATTAGGGGAGACATTCCATGGGCTCTCAACCCATTGCTCTAATACCTTTTGTTGATAAGCTGACGCATTGATAGTGTGTGAGAGGGGACATACATAAATCATAACAAGTTGAAGACCATCGATCTGATGCCTACAGTTTTCGAAACATTGCTTTACAAATTACAGTAGTAGTGAGACCTGACCGCGAATTATCACCGTTGACAAGGTTTATCAAGCGTACTTACTACTTGACCGACTTTACACATGATCGATCGTACTATTAGTTTTATTGGTCGTACTCAAGGAATTATATAAAATTTGCCATCGTTGTTGCTGTTGCACCTGATGTAAATCTGAACCCGACAACCCGGGCCGACAACACCCCCCCCAAAACCATTATGATCAGCATTGAGATTTTGATCATTATTTACGTTATTATAATTATTGAGTCACGATCGATTCTATCCCCAAAAATTATTTCAATTATTTAAAACATTCTCACCAGCTGTTCCCTGGATGGGTTGGTCCGTTCTGGGTTGGTAAGACCAGATTTCTTGAAGGTTTGTTTTCCTGGATCGATGGCTTGCGACGATCACGAACCTGCCGAATTAGCAACTTGATGATTTCCATGGCGGCGATTATCCGATGAGATCGATGACACGGATATGCTTGGTCACAGGAAAACGACGTTGTCACGGACTCACGGAGACTGGCTTGTCGTTGTACATCAGCGGCTGCTGTTGTTTTACTGTTTGATTGCTCATCTGCGACGTCCAATTCCATGCGTAAAGTATCCTCTCGGTCGATGTTTACCGTCCATAAATCTTCAAGTTCACGATTTTGTGTATGATTTGAACGGGGCACGGACATGACGGAGACGGTAGGTAGCAGGCGACTGAGCTTGGGCTGTTAGTGTTATTAATATTGATGTCGGTTTGGCCGGTCCCGCTTATTGACAAGACGGGCGGAGATCGCCTTGCCCTGGCTTGCGATCTTGTCTGCCGATCTTGGGTATAATTCATGCCTTGATCCGCTGCTTTTCATATTGGCGTGAATTCAATTTTAATTTTAAGCTCAAAATATCATTAAAGTACTCACGAAAAGAAAACAAAACTCAGAAGATGTGATGATAGCATATGCAATCGAAGAACGAACAAACAAAGGTTTTAAAACCTATTGATGTATAAATGCAGAAGGGTTGAAAACACCAATCTCTGATCTCCGAATGATATCTCCGATGAATTTTTATTTGATCCTTCTGGTTTGCAAACAGAATACGATATGACCCGCCGAGGGAACAAGGAGAAAGGGGCCAAACCGGACGAGATATGCTTGACTGAAACACAAAGCAAATTTCGCGGGCTGGCGAATCCCGACTCGGGATTGGTTTAAAAACGTGAACCACGCCCATCTGCAAAGGCCGTAAAACAAAAACGTGCCGGCAACCCTAGTGCATGAGCAATTCAGAATTATTTAGACGAGCCAAACAATTCGTTTATTATTATGACAACTGGTGGTATGTTTTAAAACATTTTGGCGTAAAATTTATTACGTCACAGGCGTGTTTGAATAACGTTTCATCTCGACAAAGTGCTACGTCATTTGTTGGGGCAAGTGGTCCGAAGGGGTATGGGGCAAGTGGTCCGCCTGCAAAAAACTTAATCAAAATTGTAAAATTCATTTTGAAAATTAGTTGTTAGTGTCAATAAAACATGACTCGGTATTGAAATGTGAATATAATATGAAATAATTCACATTCTTTCTAGTTCTTAGACATTTTGGGGCATTTCGGGTCTAATACCACTATTTCTACTATTGAAGGATTACAATATGACATGAAATTGCTTTAGAATGGTTTAAAACCTCGGTATTATGAATTACATCTTTATTTTATTTTGAATGGTGTCTGTAAAGGTATTTGCTATGACGAAATATCATGATTTATGTATTTTATCCACTGCTTTTTGTGTATATTAACCGTTGGGTCATCATTGTCATATTGACTAACTTCCCCTGTAACATGAAAAGCTGGCTAAATATCAAGTTGGTTTATTATAAGTACTAAATGATGATTATTTGAAGTAAATAAAATCATTAAAGAAAGGGGTATATATAGACAAATGTATGGGGCATCTGAATAACACAACCATGTAACCATTTAGCTATGTTCATACCGATTTATCTAATAAATGTGCAGTCGAAAATTTCGCTTGCTTTGTACACCATTAGTATACTGCTATTTACACGTTAACCACGAAAACTGTATAAAACATGGGTTTTATGAGACATGTATCATTTTTACATGTTAAATAATATGGAAATGTGTTTGTAAAGAAAATAATGCCTAGTTTCCATGTTGTCATTCACTGATTTCTGTGTATTCTAACCGTTGGAACATATATGACCAGTTGCCCCAATGATGGGGTAACTGGTCCGTACCAAGTAAAGTTTTCAGTTAGTGGTAATTGGCCTCTTCTTTAGATATTTTTTAACATTGATTATATGTTATATGTAAACAGTTACATGGGTGATATTTTCATAGCAATTCCATAAATATTTACCCGAGCTTTAATATTTTATATCATGAAATATGCTTAACCGGACCAGTTGCCCCATCCTTCCCTACATTTTCTTGAAGGAAAGGGTTCAATAAATCTAACCATGAACATGAAATTGCTCTAAAAAGGACCATTTTGGAGAAAATCATAAAAAACGAGAATTTTGACCAGTCTTCAATTCGGACAAGGTAACCAAAAAAATATTTTCTGAAAATGAGTCCTTTTACGATTTTTGTAATCTTAAGAAAATTGCCCGGGTTCCATTTTTTGTTTGTTGTGTTTGGATATCTGAAATATTTTTTTATTTATTGACCAAATAAGGCAACAAAATGGGAATTTTAAATACAATAAACGTGAATTTCCACAAAATGATCCGAAAAATCGGAAATAGACCAAAAACAAAAAAACAAAATAAAAATGGAACCTGGCGACGATCATGCTTATTGCGTTAAACTTACTTGCAGTCCATCAGATGCAGTTTGTATTGAGTTATCGTGTCTGTAAATCGTATTTTTACTCAAAAACGAACATAAAGAAATCAACCGATCAAGGTGAAAAGTGTCAATACCGCTGTTTGATCATGGTTTACGGGGAAATACACGTATTTCAAATCCTGTTCTTTAGATATTGTGGGAAGCATATAAATCCCCAACTTCGTGCACAGTTTGATTACAAACTGTTCTTTTCTTGGTATCAAAATTACCTCAAATGTGTGTTAAAAAAACACCTTATCGTGATGTCGAGTATGAAAAAGAAGCCATACCTTTTCATGCGCATTCGAAGTGCGTTTACAATTTCCGGGAAGCGTAACGCATGAAAGCGCGTGCGTTAATCGACATTGAGCGCGGACGCGCGTGGAATGTTTTGAGTTGGCAAAATAAATGGTGACGCGTGCGCGTTGAACCGGTTAACAAAGATCAGACGCTCGTGTATTAATTTCTGTGCGTAACATCTGCGGTTAATCATCAGAGTTTATCATTAGTCGAGTCTTTATCAATGTGATCATTTAAAAATGCACCGTGGCGCAGTCAGTCGGTAGTCTGGGTGTAAAAATCAACACCTATCTTAGATAAAGGATTTAGTAAAGGAGAGAGAAAAATTGGAAACATTAGAGAAGAAGCGAGAAATGGGGATGAAGATTTAATTATGACCTGTCGTTTGGTAGGCCTATATGTTTTCTCTTCGTCTAGCAGATATTAAAAGAGACGGAATCGGGTAAGCTTCTGATTAATATAAGTCACGTCACAAATTGTGATTTCATCATAGTAAAAGGCCAAAACATGCCACCTGAACTTGGCCCTCGTTATGCCAGCGCCACTGAAAAAGAAACTGAAATATATGTCTGTCTAAAAATATTAAACGCAATGTTTAATATGGAGCAGGAAAATAAAATTAACGGTTTGTAAAATGACAAGGAATTGTATGGGTATCATGGTTATAGTCTAACTTTGTATAGTTATGTGCACACGCGGCAATCAAAAACAAGACAGAAGGGTTGGTGAAAGGCCAGGGAGAGCAGGGATGACAGCCTCTCCTGGCATGTATCTATATAATAATACGCTACTCTCTGTCTGTTTGTTTGTCTGTTTGTTTGTCGGTCTGTCTGTTTGTCTGTGCGCGCTTTTTCGTCGCCTTCCCGGGGTCGGGCGACGTTCAAACTCGGTGGGTGGGTGCAGCTCGGTCCCCGCAAGAGCAAGTTCGCATTCGCTAGAGCGTACGAGGTCAAAGGTCATCTAGGGGTCAACTTTTTGAAGTTGGTCGGATCGTGCTTAAACTCGGTGATCGCAATGCTCGATGCGAGGCGAGCGTGGCAAAAATAAAACGGGTTGGCGTTTGTCGGGTCTTCCGGGGTCAAAGGTCGTCTAGGGGTCGAATTTTCCAATTTTGTCCAACCGGGCTTAAACTCGGTGACGGGAAGGCCGAATGCGAGTCGAGCGTGGAAAACATAGAGCATACGAGGTCAAAGGTCACCTAGGGGTCAACTTTTTGAAGTTGGTCGGATCGTGCTTAAACTCGGTGATGCTTTTCTTGGGTCGTCCGGGGTCAAAGGTCATCTAGGGGTCGAATTTTTAAGTTCTGTCGATTGTAAGTGTGGTGGAACAGCAAAAGTGCAGTAATTAATCATCCACAATCCCCATCCATCCAGGGAAGTAGCTACAAACCCGAGAACCGCCAAACCCGGGTGACCGCCTAGTCTATATAATAATACGCTATCTCCCAGACAACATACATATATTGGCCCCATATTGGCCCAATATTGGCAATATTGGCATTGGCATTATCTTGTTGACCAATATTGGGCCAATATTGGTTCCCCATTGGCAATATTGGCATTGGCATTTTATTGGTCACCAATATTGGACCAATATTGGGTTTACATTGGCGCTCGTTAATTGGCATCATGTTGGCAACCAATATTGGACCAATATTGTTGACCAATTGAGTGCCAATGCCATTGGCACTCTCTTGGTCACCAATATTGGACCAATATTGGTTTTACATTGGCGCTCGTTAATTGGCATCATGTTGGCTACAAATATTGGACCAATATTGGTTTTACATTGGCGCTCGTTAATTGGCATCATGTTGGCAACCAATATTGGACCAATATTGGTGACCAAGTGAGTGCCAATGGCATTGGCACGGTTGGTACTCTCTTGGTCACCAATATTGGACCAATATTGGTTTTACATTGGCGCTCGTCAATTGGCATCATGTTGGCAACCAATATTGGTCCAATAATGGGCGCAATATACCAGGGGCGGGAAATAACACCATTGATTTGATATTCAAATTATGACGTGGTCTAAAAAAGGCGGCCGCTGTTAAGAGTTATCGCTTCCCGGCCGTTTGGCTAGGATCTTGTGTAGTGTGTGTGACATTGTCATACTTGAAAAGCCCGCTTACTGTTGGGTCTGCACGTGGAGGGTGTTTAGTAGACAGCCGACCATTGCACTACCGGTTGGTGACGAAGCTATCTGCCATGTTAAGCTTAAGCTTCATGGGTTCTTCAGGTAGCCTAGTCATGTCTGCAAACCACCTTCGCAGTGCCATTTTTTTAGTCCCCGCGTACATGGCAAGCCGGGGTAGACTGGATTGCCCTTTGGGTTGTCCAGCCTACGGCCCAATGACTTGTTATACGGGGCCATAAAGGGCGGACCGGTTGTGTCTGTCCTCTAAAACAATAAAAAAAATAAAAAAATAAAAAAAATGATCTTGTGCCTTGTCCTGTCCCTTGAAGATTTGTTCCCTTGTCCTAGGCTTGCCCTTGGCCAAATTGGTCCTAGCCACCTGGCTTCCTACCTAACATTTCTCTAAGATCGCCCAATATTGGCCCAATATTGGCCCTCATTGGCGAGTGCCAATATTGGGCCAAGCTTGGGCCAATGGCCAAATAATATTATGCCAATATTGTAAGCCAATATTGGGCCAATGAAAAATCAATATTGGGCCAACATTGTTATGTTATATTGGCCCAGTATTGGCCCAATATTGGCACTCATTGGCGAGTTCCAATATTGGCCCAGTATTGGCCCAATATTGGCACTCATTGGCGAGTTGTGTCTGTCCTCTAAAACAATAAAAAAAATAAAAAAAATAAAAAAAAGGATCTTGTGCCTTGTCCTGTCCCTTGAAGATTTGTCCAGCCTACGGCCCAATGACTTGTTCAAAAAAATCGCACGGTCAAAAAAATCGCACAGTAAAAAAAAAATCGCACAGTCACAAAATCGCACCGTCACAAAATCGCACAGCCGCAAAAAGACAGCACAGGTAAACAATGAGCGTTACGTTTTCATCATTTTTCTCTATAAAATAAACATTTCCTTTTTTTACCAACCTGGTGCATACATTTGTCGACTACATGTAGGCCTACACAGTACACATTTGCCGACTATTTGTCTATCGTGGATTATACCCCCTCCCCACGCAAAAACACTAGCGACGGCCCAGCTCCGACTGGCAGTAGTTTCCCCCGACTGATAGACCAAACTGGGGGCCTAGCCCCCCCCCCCCTCCCCTTTGCGCACGCCTATCCATTATAAGCTCATTTATTTCAGTTTGCGTTTGGGTGTAAGGGAACAGTTCCATTTGTACGCGATAAAAATTGCGAGAATGTTCCGCGACCCGATGAGTTTTTTATCAGGCCCCGATGAGATTTTTATCGCGAACAGTTGCGAGTAGCAAAGGATTATTTATCGCGAAGCGTATTACCGCTTGTTTAAATATAACGAAAGATAAGTGGTCGGTATGTAAATAGAGCTTCGGGTTATTTATTCTAGTTGTAAGGTACAAATTCAGCATTTCATGTTTTTAGAGATAATGTTATTGATTATGGATGTTTAACGTAAATTGTATTATCCTCGTGTATTTGCTAAACAATGTCCCGCTCTATTTGCTAAACATACCCCAGGGATTAGCAGAGGCCTCGTATCGGGCCCCGATGGCTATTTTATCGGGGCCTGATGACTATTTTATCGCGAATCAACTTGAAAAACATCGCGTCCAAAACATATCAGGCCCCGATACAGTCGCGATAAATTTATCGCGTACAAATGGAACTGTTCCCTAAGGCCCCGGTGTTAGGCCTGCGGTTTGGTGACATGCCATAATATCAGACAAGATAAGTTCCAATATAACCAGAAGTATAAGGCCAAACAAGTCATGTTTCTTTACATCCTCCTAAAATGTCATGGTTAAATTGAATAATATATAAATTCGGGAACATACCGATTGAAATTCGGACTGAACAAAGAAGAGGTCTTCCCATTTCGATCGCTAAATGGCCCATAATTCATATTTTTGAATCAATAAAACGTCGGAATTTTCTAGACTGAAAGCAAAGGTGAAAGGGGTGAGATTATGGTGGGAGAGGATACTCTATATTGCTGCCCCTCTGACCTCCCCCAACAACAAAACAGGGTAACATCGGTTTGGTTATCACGAAGTTATGAGATGTAAACAATAGGCCTGATTAATTAAATGTGTGGTTGCACCTTTGATATCCTTGTACTTTTGTGTCCTTCTCTCAATGAAAAAAGTTTCAATATAGGTAGGTGACAAGGCAATTCATAGGGATAGCCAATAAATAATAAATCCATGTATAATAGGCCTAGAGCTAATTGTTAATAATGACCGTGTTTTCAGCGTTATCTTCAGTAGATAGCAAACTACTTTTAAAAGAACCAACTGAAATGTTTAATAGAGATATTGTTATAACACTGAACAATCACTATTTAATAACTATATTCGGTATAGCAAACCAATTTTAAAAGGATCCAAGTCCATTATAATGGAAAATACTCATCATTCGACTACTGTGAAATGTTATCCATTCCATCTTGTCAGAGGGGGAAATGGTATCTTCCCGGTAGACTTTAACTTTACCAGGCTGAGGATTGCCGCCGCCCGGATTCCGACATTTGAAAACGGGGAGGGGGCGGGGCTCGTGACGTGGTGTCCTCAAAATCCACCCCATCCGACTCAAATTGGGGTCCTCGCTCCCTCCAACCCACTGTATTTACAGAAAATAAAACCTTTTAGCCCTGTAGTTTGAGCTGTTCTATACCCGGTCAAATCCGTCGAGGGAGGGGAACACTCTGCTGATACGCTACTTTATACTGTTACCCGTTCGCTTGACAGTTTACCCATGTAGGCTTGGGTCAAATGGCACTTAATTGATATTATGTTTGATAAAAAATGACAAATTAGTACACCGAGTTGAACTAATTAGCTAACTAGCTACCATAATTCAGTAATGATAATAAATAAATAAACAGGTATTGGATGGACGGGGCGGGTGGGACGGACATGAACAACATCGAAAGGAAACAAAAACAAAACATTAACGCCTTCGGATAAAACCCGGTGTAGTAGGCCTAAGTTTTTTTGATACTTCTTATAATGTTTCACTCCGATCATGGATTCAAAATATTTCGCTGTCCCAGTTATTTTTTATCTTTTTTCCTTCTCTCTTTCCAAACTCCTTAACACTAACGCTTGTGCTAAAGCCTTGTTACTTACTTGCTTCAGGCTCAGCCACACCCCGGCAAAAATGACGGTTTGATTAGTCGGGCCTCCGATGCGTAAACAATGCGTGTACTGTGAATAAGCGCTCAAACGCGCCAAAACATAGCGGGTAACGCAGCACGCACTGACGGCATTAAAAACAATAGCGTCGCGTATTTTAAGACAACTGGCGCGTGCTAGTTTGCGTGCAAAACAAAGCACGGGATACGCGGCGCATGGGAATTTCGCTGAACCCCTGCGGGCAGACGTTTCCATTCTACTTTGTCGCTGATCACAATAAGGGATTTAAATCCTTCTAAATAGGCTTTTGGAATTTCAAAATTGAAAATTTCTTTGCATGTACTAATAGATAACACTCTGAAGTTTTGAAAAATGAAGAAAAGTGAAATTCCTGGAAAATACGAAATGACACTTGACAGCCCCCTTAACACGGGGAGGTGGGGCCTACGTTTTAACAGTGCGCCCTACCTTCACAATGCGTGGTTTGCTCCATAACGCGCACTTCTGCAGTGCGTCTTTAGCGATTTTCCTACGTTTATGACGGCGCCGCGACGCTTACGCATGGTTTACTCATCGCATGTGATTGGATGGAATGTTTGTGGGTTATTCGATCCTACAGGGGTAAAAGTTGTCATATGTGGACAATAAAATGTACTTATTTCTTTGATAAATGTCTAAAGTATGATTGTTTAAGAATGAGAATAAAGGTATTGTTTTTAGACCGTACCCGTGTTATATTGTCTGACATAAATGCGGACGATAGTATTATTTTAAGTAGAAAAACGCCGCAGGCGGAGTTGTTCTATGCCTTTACTTTTACCTTTATTCTCTAATTATACATTTATTAAAAATACCCACACGTACACACTATGTCATTCTGTATAAGACTTCTGGGAAGTCCACCAGAAAGGCTTCACGGTAACATAATTAAGGTACGTGAACAAAAGACTAAGCATTTGAAATACCGTTGAACTTTAATAGCCACACCCACACGAACAATTGAAAAATATAAGAAAAATATTTCTTTTGAGTTTGTATATGGCCATGCGTTTTGAGGTGGGCCAGTTTTGTGTGACACATTGTATTTTGACACAAAACGCGTGTATTTTCACCTAAAAGGCTGTACCGTTTCAGAACAATGTACTACCTATATAAAAGTATACATTTTCTTGAACAGTTTTGTCTGAGGAGTTCAAAAATGCAATAAAAATTGACATAGGTTGTAACCGTAAGGTCCTAGGAAACTGAGAATGTTAATTTTTTAATAAATTTTTCCATTTTTTCAAAATATATTTTAAAAAGTACAGGTAATCATACACATTTAAGAACTGTATATTTGATTTCTACTCAGTTTCAGCTTTCCGGACATATATAACTTCACATCATTAACTAAAGATAAGATGATTTTGTGCGCGCTTTCTAAAAATTGATATTTCCACATGATTATTTGCAAATAATCGGACCTTCTTGGCTTATGAAGGCATTACCTTTTGAAACTCCTTCCCTTAAACCTTTTAACATAGTTAAGTATTCATATTCAGCTAGATAAGGAAACAACTTGAGTATACAAGCATGTTAGCTGTCCAAATACAAAAATACTGGTAATGATTCAATTATCCACATAGTGATTCGCGATATTCAAAATGGGTTAAAATATTATACAATATTACATGCAACATGCACTTTGCAAAATAAGTTTGCAATCTTGCAATCAAGTAGGATTCATTTTAATACTCACTCTTTAGTCTTTACACATTATTCTAGATTTCTCAGCATGTGCAATGCAAAGGAAATTGTTCTAAGTCACAAGGCTAATGTACACATGATATCTTTGTGATCCTCTTTTTCCAAAACATACATATCCGTTTGCTTTTTGCTATTCTTAAGGTCTATTCCGTAATATACATTCCTGTGGTACTATGGCTTCTTCCATGCTTTTTTTTGTATAGCATACACTCCCTTGTTGTTTTTTATAATTAGGGTAATGACCTTTCACAATCTTGGTACCAGCTAAATACAAATGAACATACTCTGACTTTGTATCTTTTTGTAGTGGAATTACACCAGCTGATGTAACTTGCAATAGGAAGTATGAACATGGCATCAGTTGAAGACTGAATTGCAATAACAGAATCCATGTGAATAATTCCAGTAAAATCTATGTGTGAAGATGATGTAGTACTTGTATCTGTGTCTATCCACAGGCTGCTCCTGATCATCAGCATCTTCATCATTGATTGACAGTGACACTCCATCACGGAAAGTTACTAGAACTGTGAAAGTATAGGCCTACATTCCTCTGCATGTATTTGGATCTTTATCAATGTGATTTAGGTTTAGAAGTGTGACTTGCTTTTATTAGAGTTAAATAAAGACATACAGACAATACATCTGTATAACATTTGGGAGTATTCTTGAATAATTTTGGATTACGAAATACAGACAGACAATTTGTGAAGTTCGCGTATTTCACTCAATAATAGCCCAATATGTAATATTTAAAAAGCAAAACAAAACAAATATCATTGAAATAACTATTTTAAATAGAATAATTATAACAGAGTAATCAATATCAGAAACAGAATTGTTTTTCATTGAAAGTAGGACCCGTATTACCATATTTGCCAAATTTATGCTCCCGATCCTCATGCTCCCGATCCTCCTCCGCCCTTGGGAATTTTTTTCAACAGTTCATTAGTGATATATAACAAGCTACTTTAATAATTTAGTTTTTTCTATCTTGTAGCCAGATGTATTGCCTTCAATTTGATACCAAATTTATTCTCATAGCATATATATTTCTTGAGAAAATCATTTTTTCAACAAGAAATTGTCGTAAATGTGTCACATCTCCGGCTATTTACTGGCCCAACTCAAAACGCATGGCCATATCTATTTCAATTGCCAACAACCATGATCAACGGGATTCAAAATGTACGGCTACTCGTGTTTACCAATCTGTCACCAAAAGTTACGAATCTGTCGCCACCATCGTCTCATTAATTGCAGTATTTAGAGAATAAAGGTATTGTTTTTAGAACGTACCCGTGTTATATTATCTGACATAAATGCGGACGATAGTATTATTTTAAGTAGAACAACGACGGCGCAGGCGGAGTTGTTCTATCCACATTTGACAACTTTTACCCCTGCTAGGATCGAATAACCCACAAACATTCCATCCAATCACATGCGATGAGTAAACCATGCGTAAGCGTCGCGGCGCCGGCATAAACGCAGGAAAAGCGCTAAAGACGCACTGCAGAAGTGCGCGTTATGGAGCAAACCACGCATTGTGAAGGTCGGGCGCACTGTTAAAACGTAGGCCCCACCTCCCCGTGTTAAGTTGTCTCATAGATGTCGCCGATTTCTCTGAGAACCAATGGGATTGCATAACTTTCTTAGCTGTTTAAGAATATTCATTCTTACCCACCATAACATATAAATACAACATAATTGACCTGAGTATTGCATTCCGATCGATGATATTTCAACATCTAGGTATCTACTAGTAGACTGAGAGACTGAGAGATACATCTCCAATCTATTTTTCACCTTGTTGCCTACGAAACGAATGTTGGGAATTTCCCACCGCTGCTTTCAAACTCAATCTACACACTCAGATTCAATTGACATTGTGGGTTTTAATCTCTCGATGTGTCGGGTTTAGTGCAAAGTAAAAGAGCTACAATTTCAAAACAGCTTTCACTTCAACTGAACAGACCTCAATATATTCATATCTCACGGTATCTGGTGCGCCTAATCAACGTGATCAAGATGCAACTTCTTAAACTAGTGGTTCTCTTGATAGTCATAAACTCAATCTGTTGTGAGTCGTACGACATGGAGGCGATTTGTTCTGGAAAGTTGTTTTCCCTGCCTACTTACATGGAATATGCCTGCGGTGAATACTTCAACATGGTCAACAAACTTCCTAAGAATTATCCAAAACAAGATCGTAAGTATTTTTCCTCGGCTAATAATTCCAACACCCAACAAAGACCCTATGTCACTGGAGAAAGCGCGTAAAGTTTCCCATAATCGACCACAATCACCAAAGTGTCTTTAATTTGCATAAGTTGCGCTGAAATGCCAACAATTTTGCCTGTCAACTTATTGTGTTGAAAATGCGAATTTGAAACCCATTTGGAAACGGCACGGATTTTTATCAAATGGTGCTAATCATGGTTTTATCTTTGTTTGGTGGCAAACTACCAAATTGTAACTCTATAGGGAATAAACAAAATGTATGATTTTCTTTTGTTGAGCTCGTTATATGCAATAACTAGGCCCCACAATGTTCCCAGTTTGGAACTATATTTCACATTGCAATTAAATGGCGTTTCAGATGATGAAGTTAAGGTCTTTTTGTCTATAGAAATATATATATTAGATATCCTACTAGCTTTCGCAATTTACTGAATAAATCGCATATACATATTGGATATCCTACTAGCTTATGCAATTTACCGAATAAATCGCAATATATAAACGGCTCAAAAAAAGGTTTGGAATATTTTTTTCAATCACGATTTGTTCAAATATATCGGGATATGTTCATTTAGTGTAATATATGATTTAAAAGCTGATGTGTTTATCTTTACAATGATACCCAATTTGAAGCAATCCCTTGTTCCAGTGCTCAGCCACATGCTTGAGAACATGGGTAGGTCGTTACAATCTGAGAGTGCCAAAATCAATACTATTTTGTGCTTAAAAATCAATATATCATCACACTACACTGTGGTGGTCAATGTAACACTTCATTGAACAGACGACAAAGATGTTCTTTTGAGCACGAAATGGTGTTGATTTTGGCACATTCAGATTGTGACCTCCCCATGTTTTCAAGCAAGTAGCTGAGCACTGAAGCAAGGGATTGCTTCACATGTGGTATCATTGTAAAGATAAACACATCAGCTTTCAAATGAAATATTACACCCGATATATTTGAACAAATTGTGATTGAAAATATATTCCAAACTTTTTTTGAGCAGTTTAACTAACTTAGTTTTATTCCGTAACTGAATATAGATGTGGGTTCAGTCTCATATAGACTGTAGGTTGGTAGAAACACAACATTACACGCAGACTCAAGGGAAACTTATTGATTGCTGGTTGGTAATGGTAGTCCGGGGTGGTAGTGCTAATTCACCGGTGGATGCCCAGGTTGGATAGTCTGCCGGCTACGTTGTTCCGATCCGATGATTTAATACGGCACACACGATTTTACCTGTCAGATTCTCTCCCGTGTTGAAAAGAAAAATATGAAAATGAAAATCTTACTTTACCTTAAATTTAGGATTGTAACTTCCTCAATAATCAACCATTCTTAGCGTGCAATATCTCAAATTATAGAAGATACATTTTTCAACAACTTTATATTTTAATTGATTCGGCCGAGTGCACTAAACTGGCGTAACTTAATACTAAAACGGCCAAGTGCACCAATGACGAGTAGCTGAAGAATAGCGCTACTTCGGTAGTAGCTGAGGCGTAACCCACAATTTGGAGAGCACCAAATCGGGGGTAAGCTACTAGGCTAGTAACTGGCGGGTAATATACGCTAAATGTTATACCTGACCGGACCCAAGAGTTAGTTGGAGCATAACGTTTTATGCCACAAGTCAGTCGATTCTAGCAGTAGCGTTAATTTGTTGTGAACATTGGAGAGGATGATTCGCTGATGCAGAAGAACCAATTGCGCTTGCATGCACAGGGGGTGTCTATTTGAAGTGGAATATGACCCCCTCATAAGCTGAAAGATTTTATATTTTTGAAACTCCATTCAAACAATCAACTCCTTTTGCCCATTCAAACACTAATCGCACCGACTTTGAGTCATATTTTGACCAAAATGTACTAATTGTACAAGGATTTTATATAATGACTAAATACATAAATAAATAAATAAATAAACTTATTATTGTTTTTATTAATTAAAAACTGATAAAGCCAAAGTTTCAACATTATTGTGAGTGGAGGGTAGAAGAACAAAAAAATGAAAGCACATCGTGCCGTGCGTGGGGATCGAACCGGGGTTCTGCGGTTCACAAGCGAAGGACAAGATATCAACGCCACGTAATTATTTGTGTTAAGAGATGTATTATAATTGTATATACCATTAAACTACTTGTTTCCATCGGGTGCTTGTGTTTGTCATTACAATTGTGATTTTAGGTGCAATATTTGTATGTGCCCCTCGCCCAAAATATGTTTGTAATGTCAAAAAAATGGCATAATTTTGTGTCCGGAACGCAGACCGACTCAACGCGAAAAAAAGGTTGGCACACTTTGTCCCAATTAAGGGGGAAAAGGGCCCCTCTCCCCCGAGGCAATGTTGATCCGAGCCACATGTCATCAGAAGCTTTGGCAGCTCTCTCAACATTGATTGATGGGGGGGGGGGGGGGGGGGGGGGGGGGGGGGGGGAAGGATGAGAGAGAGGGGGAGACCTCTGCGTGCTGTTAGAGAGTCTATGTCCCAAGTCGGTTCTCTATTGTGAGCACAGACAGTGATAGTTGTATTAAATTGTATCAAGTGTGCCAACTATTATTTTCCTTGATTGTAGCGAGTGACGACACATATTAAATATTGCGGAGGACCATTCACGTCAGAATTTTACAGTAAACTATAGGTTAACACTTGGCATACGCGCCAATTTATTTTGTAAGGGGACGATGCTGATTAATGTGAATATTTACCTCGCTAGTTAATATTCTGGTGTTACTCGCCAGTTGTGCTCTAATAGTAACATCATTAGTAAATTACGCTACAGATAGATAACTACTAGGGAGGTAGCTTACCTCCCTATTAAGTTACGCTAGTTTGGTGCACTCGGCCGATAGGGAGGTAAGCTACCTCCCTGTAGCCCTAACTGTAGCATAACTTACTAACGATGTAATTCTGAGAGCATAACTGGCGAGTAACGCCAGAATAGTAACTAGCGAGGTAAATATCCACATTGATCAGCATCGTCCCCTTACAAAATTAATTGTTGCATACATGTATATGCCAAGTGTTCACCTATACTTTACTGTAAAATTCTGACGTGAATGGTCTTTCGTAATATTAAAAATGTGTCGTCACTCGCTAGATCATAGTCGAGTGTAAATCAAGAATCACGTTGAATCGGCTATCGGTCCGGACAAAATGACGCCATTTTTGTGGCCAAAAATGTCGAAGTTGATTTTCAAAAATAAGGACTATCATGTCATTACAATCATATTTTGGGCGAGTGTCATATACAAATGTTGAACAAAAAGGTACAATTTTCATGATAAAAATCCGATTTTGTAATTGAATAGTTCATTCAATGGTATATTAATAACATGATGCCACTTCTAGCGTCCAATCTCTGTGGCGTGCTACTGTGATCATGTCTTTTATAAACGGAAAACACGGGTTCGATTCCCAAAATGCCCATACGTTTTATTTTTTTAAACATGATGGTGACTTAATGAAATCATTCAATAATGGCCCAGGAATTGAGATACTTTTATATTTATTTATTATTAATCAATTGATTTATTAAATGTGTATGTATTATTAATAGTTCTAAATATTTTTATTTACTTTTAATGTATTCATTAATTTATTTATAATTTTTAATTATTCATTCATACATTTATATAACTAGGCATGTGTTTATAATAATAATAATAATAATAATAATAATAATAATAATAATAATAATAATAATAATAATAATGGTAATTTATAAAGCGCCGGCATCCGCCGCAAGCGACGCTTATGGCGCTTCCCTGCATAACAACCACAATAGCATAAACATGCATAAGAACAAAGATGAGGAGAGTCACATCAAGCAAATGCTTCAGAGTACAAATACCGTATGTGTGACACTTTCATATATTCACCTAAGCATTTCCATAGTTTTATTCATTTATTTAATTATGTATTCGTTTATTTCAATAGTATTTGATTTCATTTTAAATAATTAATTAATTAATTAATTTGATTGATTGGTTGGTTGACTGATTGTTAGAAATTATTTCTACAATTTTGCATGCATCATTGTGGATAGATTTGAAATATTTTATAATAAATTGGTCATAAATGTATCACTGAGTAAATTATGCATAAATTGATAATGAATTGTATGATAAAAATCTCCCATTCATCATCATATCTATGTAATCGTCCATCGGGCAAATCAGAAATTATCATTTAGTTACAGCATAAACTGTTATGCTTCAACTTACTCTTGGGTCCGGTCAGGTATAAGATTTAGCGTAAATTACTCGCAAGTTATTAGCCTGATAACTGTTAATAGCTTACCCCGGTTTGGTGCTCTCAACATTTTGGGTTACGCCTCAGTTACTAGCGAGGTAGCGCTATTCTTCAGCGTCCCGCCATTGCTGCACTCGGCCGTATATGTTTGTGTTATATAAGTTATAATTTTACAGTTATCAGCACATTTACCTGGTAATAGGAAATTTAAAGAGGATTTTGTCTTTTATCTTAACAGAAAGACGACCGATGAGTGACCCACCACGATATGGAAGACGAAAACGTCGCGCCGTGACAGCATAAGGAGATGCATCCGAAGTGACGTCTTTTTCTGCTGACGTGAAAATGTTTTCAGATGTTGAAGCCATTATTTAAAGAGTTAACAAAACCAATTCTTAGGGACGCCATGAAGAAGCAACGTGCGAAATTAAGGGTCATGATACGATTGGCTTGAATGTAGATGTTTTAATCAATCTTACTATAAGTAATGTTTTATGTATGTATTTAGTCATAATAATAGTCATTATCATTGGTGCTACAGGGTACGTCCACAATAAAGTGGTTCCCGGGCTAAATATGTTTTGGCTTAGCTCCCGCAAGAGCAAAGCCATCGCCAAATATCTTGGCAAAGTGCTGCCATAGGTTCCGAATTAGTTGGGCAGCACGTGAGGTTGCTACTGCGCGTTACAAGGGCATTTCATTTTCATTCATGTGCGCGTATAACGATGGCTTTGCTCCTTAGTTGTGTCCATGTAGTTAATATATTACTTTGATCGAATATATTGTTCTTTGTCATTTTTTCTCTTAGTGTACAGGGTGCGTCAAAAAGACTGCAATAGTGGAAAGAAGCCATTTTGTTTTCAAAACCAAAATGAATTTTAAAACTTTTTAAACGTTGCAAGAATGATATATTTAATCCTATCTTTGTGTGAAAAAATGAAGTCGATTACATTTTCCCTTTGCCTTTGGTGAACCTTTTGACCAGTGCACCCATTTCACACGTTTGTCCACGAGATACCCAAAATATGCATCAAATCGCAAAATGTGTCTCTCATTCAAATTTGGAAACTTGAGTTCATTTGTGATGTTATTGGAATTTGATGCATCCTTTCTTGTTTACATGTGAGTTAGCATAATCAATTATAATCATACCCATGCTATGAAAGCGTATAATGTTCTAAATTTTAATAAAAAACTGACATTTTCCATTTTTTTGTTGGCGGGATATTCAAATATGAAAATGCAATGTGTGCCATTTCAAATGAAAATCACTGTGCTCGTGGACAAACAGGTAAATTTGGTTGTACAGCAAAGAGGGTCACAAGACAAACGAAAAATGCAATCGACTTCATTTTTTTACACAAAGTAAGGATTAAATACATCATTCTTGCAACGTTTAAAAAGTTTTAAAATTCATGGCTTCTTTCCACTATTGCAGTCTTTTGGACTCACCCTGTATAGATAAAATTGTTTGGTTCACCGTCCTCCCTTTCTGTGAGCGACTTTTGGTACCACTGTTTTGTTGGCAGAAATGTTAATAGGATAATCTTTCCAATGTCAGTCCCCCCCCCCCCCCCCCCCCCCCTTCCGCGGGCCAATTATATCCAATCTCATGGCATTTCCAAAATGACTTAGGCTTATGACATTCAGATATACATTGTTCTGAAAAATGATGATGACAGAGTAGGTGCAATCTCGTGCTTGTGTGAAAGATATTAAAACCTGGTCCACAGCTAATGATAAACCAGGTTTTTCGATCGATAAACCAGGTTATTCAAATACCTTGCTTATATCAGGTTTATCGAATTCGATAAGCAAGGTTTTTGATAAACCAGGTTTATCAGTTTATCCAAAACCTTGCTTTTCGATCGAATAAAACTATGACAATCGAATTAATGAGTCCTTGTACATTACGCATCAACACTGCGCTACGCTCGAACTGGCCAACATTATTGATTCAGTCTAAAAATTCTTATAATGTTCTAAATTTGAATTAAAAAATAAATAGAAATCAAATATGAAAATGCAACGTGTGCAATTTGAATTAAAAAATATCACTGTGCTCGTGGACAAACACGTAAATTAGGATGTGCAGCAAAAAGTGTCGCCAAAGACAAACGGAAAATGCGATCGACTTTATTTTTTCATACAAATTTAGGAACAAATTATATCATTCTTGTAACGTCTAAAACGTTTCTAACTTCAACTTGGTTTTGAAAACAAAATGGCGCTTTTCCACTATTGCAGCTTTATTTGACTCATCCTGGATTATACACTGTGTTACTCACATCCTGAGGTGATGATTTTTTTTTTGAAGAGCGAATCGACTAGACATTACCGACTAAACAAATGCGCGTGTAGCGCTCCATTTGCTATTTTGCACCCATTTTGTCAATTTCAAGTGGGGATAATTTGAATTCTTACCCTCAATGGTGGAAATACATTTTAGATTCCCCCCTTAAGTTGGGGGTGGGGGGGGGGGGGGGAGACATTCGGATTCCCCCTTACAACTCCCACTCCCCCTGCCGTATTTAACGATCGTTCCCTTAGAGCTACACATGGGCAAACGTAAAGCTACTAAAACAAATGATCGTTCTAAACTGCTCACAAAAAGTATCGAAACACTTAGAAATGATCCAATATATAACGGCTCGAAAGGGTATGCATTAATCGAAGCAAATAATTAAGTGCGTAATTTTGTTCTGCGTATTTTGACACCTCGATCGTTGAGATACGATGTTGCGGAGCGGAGTTATTGTCGTTTCAATGATCGTGGGTCCAGTTTCAAAAGTGACACTCATCCCTATTGAAAAGTACGAATCTGATCATTCTAAACAGTAATGCAAACCTCTTTCTATAGGATGATTGTCACTTTTGAAACTGGACCACGACCATTAAAATGACAATAACTCCGCTCCGCAAGATCGTATCTCATCGATCGAGGTGTCAAAATACGCAGAACAAAATTATGCACTTGGTTATTTGCTTCGATTAATGCATACCCTTTCGAGCCGTTATGTATTGGATCATTTCTAAGTGTTTCGATACTTTTTGTGAGCAGTTTACATTCGCTGGTTATAAGGTTGATGATCATGGCAGAGTGTGAAAAGGCAGCATGATTAACTGACAACAATTAAGATTGAACTATGAGCTATGTATGCGCTACAGCTTGAGCTTAGAGATAAACAGAGACGATTATGTTTATAACGAGAACAATCGATGATGAAGTCTCCAACGTCCTTAGAACCCACTCTGCCGCGTGCAATCACATCAAAACAAACTCTTATAATATTTGCAAGATTTAGATCAAAGCTTTCGCAACCCCGGGTATGGATTTCTTAAATGTCAAACAACTTATCCTAACATGGTCATTCAAGACTATCTCGTTAGATTCATGCTTAAAACCCGTTTACAATTACTTGAAATGTAATTCATTATCAAATCGCTATTACCCAAACTCTCATACCCAAAGTCATGCAATCTGTGTAATAATCGATTTGACTTATTCACACATTCTAAATGGATGCATGCGTTTTCATGACTTGTATATAGATGGTGTGACCGGTGACGTAGTACCCGGCGGTATGCGTGCGCACCTATAGGGAATGTGCTTTAATTCACACTTGATTGATCATTACTTACAATGATTACGGTGTAATAGTGCAGTAGTCATGGTCTGCATCCCTAAGCACAGTGAGAGACCAGGTACTAAATCTGCAGTATGCATACGCACAATAAGGGCATGTGCTTTTAAAATTGGCGCTCAGTGATGTGTGTTTTGCTTTCGAATAGTATGTATGCAGTAGTCAAGGACTAGTACCTCTAGCATGTCTTTAGACCAGGCGCTAATCAATTTGTAAACACTACTGATGTAAACAACGGTCACCTCATCTATAAAAGACATGATAGAATAATCCACCATATCAATGAAGATCTCAAGGATATCCGTGCAGATGTCTCAACGCACGTTAACAAACTCATCACTAGTACTATGGTCAATAGTAATAATTCTAATTTGTACACCAGCATTCGAACATCGTAAACTCGACATTCTCATACCTGACGGACCATAATGACGCACCCCTTCACCTCATTGTTGACTGAACACACGTGGCCATGAATACTGAAAAAGAAACTTGTTATGATTCACGGGGGATCTTCCCCTATTTGGAGTTGTCAACCCTGGTCCCTCGAATATCAGCATGACACGGAATTGTTTAATACTCGGGAGTTTAAAAAGGACTTCCTTTCCTTTGAAATATGGACTACAGTCCTCAAAATAAGTAACTGACCAGGTAGTAAAAATACTCTTAACTCCAAAATTATAGCTCCTACATAAAAATATTCACAACAAAGTTCTAAAGAAATTCCTCTTCATTAACATGATACATTATTCATTACGATCGGTTAATGAATAAGGACGCTACATTGAAAAGGATAGAAGAAAGTGCAGTTTACATTTTAACACTTGGGTTTTGAACACGCAGGACAGTGTATGTGCATGGGTTGCATTGATCAATTGAAGCATCCCCAATCCCCGTCTTACTATCAACCGGTGAGTTTGTCGCTACCAGTTAATCAATAATCTGCCTGTTGCTATTCCGAGGCTGCGTGTAGACGAACGAAATGTTAAAATGAAAAACGGACTTTGTTTTGGTTTAGGGCACATAACTGAGTTAATATTAATTCAATCTCTTGATATTGTAATATTTTCTCGTAGGAGTTATAGTTTTGGAGTTGAGAGCATATTTATTACCTGGTCAGTTACTTATTTTGAGGACTGTATATTTATTTTAATATCGACCCCTACGTAAAAGACTATGTACACTTTGTACTTGTTGGCCTTTTAAATATTTGGTATTAGGCCCATTAATATTATACTACATTACATGTATATTTAAATATTCAAAGATTCCAAGTTTAACAATCTGTCATTTAAGAAGTAAGAAATTATTGTGTAAATAAATTAATGTGTTAATTACAATTGCTTTTTATTTTATTCTTTCAAGTGCTCATGACAACTGTACATGAAAGCAAAAGAGGTGTAAAGACAATTACACTTATTAAATGTCTGAATATCAATGGTCATTCAATAACTTCTACCTCCTGCTACATAACTTTGCTATTATATAAGCCAGTCTTTTGCAATATTCCACAATTAATTTATAGCTCTGAATCTCACCTACAGATGAATTGGTCAGATTGCTTATTGAACTTTTCTGGGGGAAAAGTAAACTAATTAACCATTCATTATTACGACAACGGCTAAAAAACAGCAAAATATCTCGGAGGCGCTTATCATTTCGCCAATTCTAAGAGAAGAAATCTCTGATCTCTCTCTGGCTTTGACCACATCAGGAGAAAAGAAAAATAGAATCAATGAACATTTATCATTAACCATAAATGTGTAGCCATGGCTCAGAGCTAAAACCATAAAAAACCTCATGTGACTGACATTTGTATTAGCGTTGGTAGAAGGTAGAACTTGTTGAATGACCCTCGTAGAAAATATATATTTACCGTGTTAATTACAATTGCATTTTATTTCAATCTTTAAGTGTTCATGACAATTGCACATGAAAGCAAAAGAAGTTGGCAGTTTGATATTTCAACTTACTAGAATTAAATAAAAAGTGAAGACAATGATATACTATATTAAACTTAGTAGATATGGAATGAATGTTATTTTGTTTCGTGTGCACTCACTCAGGATTATTTTATAATGGCCGATTAAAGGTGGTATGGGGTGTATTTTGATCTTTAGATTTAAACACCGAGGTTGGAGTTCGAAAATTGAAGAAGAAAAAATAATACTTCTGAGGGGGCCACATCCCACTCAGACGCCCCCTGTGCGAGCATAGCTCGGAGGGCGGTGCTGCGCACTGCTAGATGGTACCAGCTCAATTACCTTTACAGTATTCAAAATAAATGGCCGCCCTACTTTTTGGTACCTTGCTACGCCCCTGGTACATGGGTATCCAAAAACACCTGTGCGCGTGTTAACCCAACTTATTAACCATGAAGTTCATTTTGTATACATCTTGAAAGACTAAACTCTTGCCTTATGCCGTGTGTTTCATCTGATTAGGTTTTGTCAATCCTGAGGAGATATGACCAATTAACTAAAGCTAATTGTGAGATAGGCTTTTACGACGGGTATTCATAATATAAGTTAAAAGTTTAACGGGTTCGCCGTCGGACAAGTTTTAATCTGTCAAGCTTTCGTCAGGATTAGCTCTGACTTCTTCAGGACCAAATTATTATAATATTAAACAAAACATAGAGATTGCCACTTCTCTTGTTATCATCATTTGGGCTGCCCCTTGCCCGATGATTTGAGAGTAAGGTGCCCTTTCCTACTTGTGAAAGTAAAGCTACCTAAATTCATGTTGTGCTAATTTTACAGAAATAATGCTTTTAAGTGTCGAACCGAAACGTACTTGTTCTTCCAATGGGCATCAATCCGTCTTGAAACATTGGGAGTGGGGAGGCATTTGGTGTGATTTTTTAATATTATTCAGTTCTGTTGGATACACAGACAGTCATTCTATTATTTAAACCTTTTTCAATGACAATATACAAAAGTTTTGGTTGCATGACATTTGCTTAGACCTCTCGAACAGGTGAAAGATTTGTATCTCCGGAAAAAAACCTTTTTTAAACTGTAAAATGGCACAACAGCGAATTTAGGTAGCTTAAAATAATTGTTCATATCTCAGGATTAACAAAACTAAATTAGATGAAATATACGGCATCTGAAAGCCAAGCGTTAATTGTTTCATGATGGTTACGCAACATTTTAGAACTTCATGATCAATTAAAGTTGAGTCAACATGTGCACAGATTTATTTGGGACACCCTGTGCATGTCTTTACAATTTCACAAAGAGTAACATCAATCGCACCAGTGAATGTGCGTATTAATTTTCTATTTGAAATATTTGAATTTTCTTCTTTGCTTCGTTTCTGAAACTTACGATACATATTCAATCAGCTATATACATTGTAGGCCTATGCTGTTGTAGTCGACTGTAGTATACCTTGAATAATTTCACAGTCACACAATCGATCAACACCCCCTGATACTTCCCATCCGAGAACCGACCAAATACAGATCAGAGGATGGGGAGCGGTCCATGGGGAGTGAGCCCTCTATCGGTGCATGTTCATATAGTGACAAAGAAAAGGAAAAGGGTATATTTAGTAGACTAATGCTGTTGCTGCAATAGACTATCAGTTTACCAAAGGGATCATAGTCCGGATAATTGTCTGGGTCTCGTTGACACACACGGAATAAAGCGTGAAACTATTTGCGTGTAGAGATGTCGGAGATTAGTGCCCTATACTTTAATGCATAGGCGGACTCTGAGCCCTGCAGTTACACTGGGCTTTTCAAACAACCGGTGTGAGCGAGACGCACATACGAGGGTCAGTCAGTAAGTAATGAAATCGATCATGGTATGGAATGCATGGGTGATTCTACTGAGGGATAATGTAATCAATAAAAAGTATGAACCTTTGTCTTTCAAACAATACACTTTTGGATTTCTAAGTATCAACTATGACGTCATAGCATTAGCGTTAACTAAAAGTACACTTGGGACACTGCCTGAAATTGGTCAATATTTGGCTGGATATGTAATAGGTTGAAATATGGGTTTGTTTGAAACATTTGCGTGTATCTCGGCAATGCAAGCATAGAAACAGATAACAATTGGTGCATAGTTAGAACACATAATAATCTCTGTTTCACATTTTTTTTCGATCCGAATTCCTTAATACAAACAAGAAGGGACCATCTCAAATACGCTTTTATTAAGCAAAATCCGCAACAATAAACCTTAGAAAACAACAAAGGATAAAGAACAATGGAGGGATTATAATTGAGTAAATTGTTGTGGGATGTTAAGCAATAATAGTGGGCATTTCAAAAGGAGCTGATCATAAAATTTCCTCAAACCATTGAAATATGTGACGATTACTTACTTTTATCTAGTAGCTCCAAAGATAGCAGTAACAAAAAAGGTTGTGGCAGCCATCTTTGATTGATATATTGACTAGCTAGCACAATAAGTATACACATTGATAAACGCATTTGTCAATATTTCTGATTAGAATTTGAAGGCACATGCTTTTATCTGGTAAATTTCATGATTTTAGCAATTTTTGGCCCAGTTCAAAATTATCTGCCGTCTGCGCATGCGCATATTTTCTGTAAATTTCATGTGAATAATTTCGGATAATTAGTTAACTATCCTATGGAATCTCCTATAAAATGGGTTTATTGCTTGGTTTTTTCCCTAAATTGTTTGATTTTCCTCAATACTAGTACTTCACTGACTGGGCATTTTTCAATGAAAATGGGCTATTTGAAATACTGATATTTGTATACCTTTTATTCAATTGCTTTTCTTTACTTTTTCCTCTTATGCTACACATTTCAAATTACTCAGGGATTAAAGTTATTATCTTTTGTATCATAATTATGCGAGAAAAAAAAATCGGGATTTACCTGCTTCTGATGTCATGTTATGCAATCTTCTTACCACTTGTTTCATTTTAAACAATTCAAATTTTCCGCCAAATAATTGATTTAGCAGTGTCCCAAGTGTACTAACTTTAAGCTAATGCTATGACGTCATAGTTCATACTTAGAAATCCAAAAGTGTACTGTTTGAAAGACAAAGGTTCACACTTTGTATTGATCACACTAACACTCAATAGAATCGCTCATGCATTCTATACCGTGATCACTTTCATTACTTAATGACTGACCCTCGTATTATCAGCTATACCCAATATTTCATTTTGTCATGATTTTTTTCTGACCCCCCATATTTTCAAATTCCCCCACCAAGGTATTTATGAATACTCCATAAAGCCTATAATACATCAAGTACATTGCAGGTCATACACCATTTAACCACTTGTTAATTACCTTGATTGGTTGCCAAAATTGGAAAGAAGACATTCCTGATCAGTCAGTAACAGGATCTCACAGACACTTCCCGGCCAAGCTATTGTATGAATACTCCGTAAAGCCTTTATATTAGCCAAGAAGACAATGCTATTGTCATCCTTCCGCTGTTAATTACTCCCCCGGTCAGTAATCAAGCTCGTAGCTACTTTTGTTTTCCGGCACACTGGACCTCACAGACACTTCCCGGCATTTTTTGCATGAAATATGTGTTTGTTTTGTCGTTTGTTAATACCATTTTCCTTTATCCAAATAGGCCGCGTGAGGTTACATTTTGAAGAGGAGGATTTATTTCATAACATCAAAAGTCAAATTCTCAAAATAATTTATCATCATATGGTAGGGGATAACGGGGCTTGTACGTCCTCGGGACTCGGGGCAGATTCACCCACCATATAATTCTCATCATCATCATTGTGGCCACCAGGTGAATTTGGCGAACACGTAATAGATAGCTTATAGAATATAGATAAAGATAAAAGTAAACGTGGCAAATCACAGTATAATTTATGTCAAATTATCATTAAAAAAAAACCAGTATTAAATCACAAAAGTAAAATGTCTTCCAATTTTCATATTGCAGTTATAAACCCGTCATTGTATGTGGGACATGCGTGACCGGGTCAATGCACTTAAGGGGGCTGTCAAGTGTCATTTCGTATTTTCCAGGAATTTCACTTTTCTTCATTTTTCAAAACTTCAGAGTGTTATCTATCAGTACATGCAAAGAAATTTTCAATTTTGAAATTCCAAAAGCCTATTTAGAAGGATTTAAATCCCTTATTGTGATCATTGACAAAGTAGAATTGAAAAGTCTGCCCGCAGGGGATCAGCGAAACTCCCATATGCCGCGTATCCCGTGTTTTGTTTTTCACGCAAATTGGCACGCGCCAGTTCGCTTAAAATACGCGACGCTGTTATTTCGAAAGCCGTCAGTGCGTGCTGCGTTACCCGCTATGTTTTTGCCGCGTTTGAGGGCTTGTTCATACGCATTGTTTACGCATCGGAGGCCCGACTTATCAAACCGTCATTTTTGCCGGGGTGTGGCTGAGCCTGAAAGCAAGTAGGCCTATTAGTAAAACAAGGCTTTAGCACAAGCGTTGTCAAGGAGTTTGGAAAGAGAGAAGGAAAAAAGATGAAAAATAAAGGACAGAGAAAGATTTTGAATCCATGATCGGAGTGAAACATTGTAAGGAGATCAAAAAGACTTACACCGGGTTTTATCCGAAGACGTTAATGTTTTGTTTTTGTTTGGCCTTTCGATGTTGTACAAGTCCGTTCCACCCGCCCGTCCATCCAATAGGCCTACCTGTTTATCTATTTATTGTCATTACTGAATATGGCATGGTAGGCCTATTACTTCGTATCGTTGTTAAGTTAGCTAGTTCTCAGTTAGTTCAACTCGGTGTACTAATTTGTCATTCAGTTATATCAAACATAATATCAATTATAAGTGCCGTTTTACCTAGGCCTACATGGGCATGATCGGAGAAGCATCCTCGGGCCGATGAGCCGATGCTATCAAATGGTTCACATGGTTATCTCATAATAGTCTAACTTTGTATAGTACATGTATTTGCACACGCGGCAATCAAACACACGACATGTGGAGTTGGGGGGGTGTATAGGGCCATGGAGAGCAGGGATGGACAGCCTCTCCTGGCATGTATTTTAATATACTATCCATTATAAGCTCATTTATTCAGTTGCGTTCGGGTCTAAGGCCCCGCTGTTAGGCCTACGGTTTGGTTGGTGACATGCCATATAAGACAAAATAAGTTCCAAGATAACCAGAAGTAGGCCTATACGGCCAAACAAGTCATGTTTCTATAAAATCCTCCTAAAATGTCATAGTTAAATTGAATAATATAAAATTCTGGAACATTCCAAATGAAATTCGGACTGAACAAAGAACAGAGATCTTCCCATTTCGATCGCTAAATGCCCATCATTCATATTTTGAATCAATGAAACGTCCGAATGTTCTAGACTGAAAGCAAAGGTGGAAGGGATGGGATTATGGTGGGAGAGGATGCTCTATATTTCTGCCCCTCGGACCCACCCCAATGAAAAATAGGGTAACATCGGTTTGGTTTATCACGAAGTTATGAGATGTAAACAATAGGCCTGATTAATTAAATGTGTAGTTGCACCTTTGATATCCTTGTACTTTTGTGTCCTCTCAATAAAAAAATTCAATCTAGGTATAAGTGACAAGGCAATTCATAGGGATAGCCAATAAATAATAAAACCATGCAGTAATGGAAATACCGAATACTGTATATAGGCCTAGCACTAGAGCTAATTGTTACATAATGACCGTGTTTTCAACGTTATCATTGTTATCTTCAGTAGATAGCAAACTACTTTTATAAGAGATCCAACCGAAATGCTTAATAGAGCTATTGTTATAACACTGAACAATCACTATTTAATAATTATCTTTGGTAGATAGCAATTCAAATCAATTCTAAAAGGATCCAAGTCCATTCTAATGGAAAATACTCATCATTTAACTACTGTGAAATGTGCTCCATTACCCGCCAGTGGCGTATCTGATGAGATCGCTTGTCAGAGAGGGAAATGGTATCTTCCTGGTAGGCTTTAACTTTACAGGCTGAGGATTGCCGCCGCCGCCGAGTCCGACATTTGAAAACGGGGAGGGTGGGAGTGTTCTCAAAATCCACCCCATCCGATTCAAATTGGGGCCCTTGCTCCCCCAACCCACTGTATTTACAGAAAATAAAACCTTTTAGCCCGGTAGTTTGAGCTGTTCTACCCGGTCAAATCCGTCGAGGGGGGACACTCTGCTGATACGCTACTGTTACTCGTTCGCTTGACAGTTTACCCATAGACAATTCATATAGTCATTTTACAAACCGTTAAATTTATTTTCCTGCTTCATTAAACATTAGACCTATCGGACATATATTTCAGTTTCTTTTTCGGTGGCGCTGGCATAACGAGGATCAAGTTCAGGTGGCATGTTGTGGCCTTTTACTATTTATGATGAAATTACAATTCGTGACGTGACTCATATTAATCATGTTAATCAGAGGCTTACCCGATTCCGTCTCTTTAAATATCTGAGGTAGAAGAAGAGAAAACATGTAGGCCTAGAGCATACCAAACGACAGGTCTTAAATTAAATCTTCATCCCATTTCTTGCTTTCTCTCTGTTTCCAATTTTTCTCTCTCCTTTACTAAGTCCTTTATCTAGGATAGGTGTTGATTTTTACACCCAGACTACTCACTAATCCCGCCACGGTGCATTTTTAAATGATCACATTGATAAAGACTCGACTACACTGGCCTATAATGATAAACTCTGATGATTAGCCGCAGAGTGTTGCGCACAGAAATTAATACACGAGCGTCTAAATCTTTGTCAACCGGTTCAACGCGCACGCGTCACCATTTATTTTGCCAACTCAAAACATTCCGCGCGCGTCTGCGCTCATTGTCGATTAACGCACGCGCTTGAATGCGTTACGCTTCCCGGAAATTGTGAACGCACTTCGAATGCGCATAAAATGGTATGGCTTCTTTTTCAAACTCGACATCATGAAAAAGGTGTTTTTTAACACACATTTGAGGTTATTTTGATACCAAGAAAAGAACGGTTTGTAATGAAACTTTGCACGAAGTTGGGGATTTATATGTTTCCCACAATATCTAAAGAACAGGATTTGAAATACGTGTATTTCCCCGTAAACCATGATCAAACGGCGGTATTGTCACTTTTCACATTCATCTGTTGATTTCTTTATGTTCATTTTTGAGTAAAAATACGATTTACAGACACGATAACTCAATACAAACTGCATCTGATGGACAGCAAGTAAGTTTAACGCAACAACCATGATCTTCCACAGGTTCCATTTTTTTTGTTTTTTGTTTTAGGCCTATTTCCCGATTTTTCGGATCATTTTGTGGAAATTCACGTTTGTTGTTGTTGGTTTTTTTTATTTATTTTTATTTTTTTTATTTTTATTTTTTAACATATTTCAACATTGTTTTAATCAAGTTTTGCTGCTTTAAGAATAATGTCCAATTATAATGATTATCTTTAATATCAAGTACATTGTGTATAACAAAAATCTTAAACATCTCTTAGTACGCCCTTTACACGGTTTTAGCTCCATTAAAAATAATTTAAGATTTAGGTACCCCTCTCCCAGGTAGGAACCTAGTAGTGTAGGTATGTGCTACCATGAACATACTCTGCTTAAATCTCATCTTAAGCCTCCCATTTTCAATTTTGGCACCTCAAGCTTTTTTTGTTGCTCTTTTTTCAAAAATAAATTAATTGGAAAAAAGTAAAAGTCCCCGGCTCTTTTAGTTGAAATTTATGTTCACAGCGAATAAATTTGTTACAACAAATCTGTCCTTAGAATTTTGTCACAAATCAGTTATGAAGTCATCATTTTTGAAATCTACAAGCTATATTCTCTACAGATAGGATGACTACATTTCAACCATTGTAACATTGAAATAATACTATTAATGGTTTGATTGATTAACTCACCAACCCAATTTTCATCCAGATAATGACTTAATAGAGATTGATACCCCCGGATTATACTTCCTCAAAGTGATACTCATGGAGCTCTCAACTTTAAAAGGATAAAATGTCTCCAGAGGTAATTAATTGCTCATTGTAATACATCAGTGAAAACCTTCATGTTTTGTTTTTGTTGTTGTCATTCATTAGAACTAACCTTCCAAAGGAAGTGATGTGTTTTCCTGACGTGCCCTTTGACCTCAAGCTTCCATCATTTGTAACGCACAAGGAGGTACATCGCTACTTGGACCAGTATGCTGCTAAATTTGACTTGCTGAAATATATTCAGGTATGGCGCCGGGAAAACACCCTGATCTATGGGTAAACAGGAGTGGCGGTGCCGCGGGGGGAATTTCCCCCATATATTTTTCTGTCCCCCCTCTTTGCCCCCCAAATCAATTTAGTTTTTTTTTTTTTTTTTTTTTATTAAAATTTTTGGTCTGCAACATATTACATCAAAATACATTATTAAGCTAACTTAAAAGATACCTATAATGATATATTACAAATGTATTTAAACACCAAAGACGATGTACACTCAACCATTGAAAAAACAGCAAGACAAAACAAGACAATACACGACATAACCCGACACGACACAACACGACATGGCATGGCACGGCACTACATGACATGACATGACATGACATGACATGACATGACACGACATGCAACATCATGACCTGACATGGCATGACACGACACAACACGACACGACACGACATGCCACGACATGACACGCCACGGCATGACATGCCACGCCACGACATGACCCGCCACAACATGACCTACAACGACACGACAAGACAAGACAATACAAGACAATACAAGACACGACAAGACAAGACAAGACAAGACAAGACAAGACAAGACAAGACAAGAAAAATGGGACAGAGATAGTTTCTTACATCACTTGTTTAGTATGATACATGTATACACTTTAACATGAGTACTTTCAATGTACATGTACAATCATATTATCTTATATATTAATATTTAGGAGTACAATTTCATCATTAAATAAATCCTTTCCATTTGTTTTCAAAATTGCTCACTTGATTTGTTTTGTAGAAATAGTTTTTTTCATCTTTGATCTTTGAGTCAATGATACTTTTTAATATCTCAATATCAGGTTTACTTTTGATAGACCTATTTTGAAACACATGATACTTAGTACAGTATAACACATAATTAATCACTACATATTTTGAGTGGTTCGAAAAACCTAAAAAGACATCCTTACAATCAACTTGTATGTTGATTTTCAGTGTATCATTTATCCATAATGCAACATTTTTCCAAAAGCTATTTATTATAGGGCATAGCCAAAACATATGTTCAATAGTTTCTTTCTCTAGGCATAAATGGCAATTCTCATCATCGATAATTTTTACAGTCTTTAGAAAAGAGTTACTCGGAATAATACGATGTAGCAGCTTGAACTGGAAATATCTCATTTTTTCCTCAATCGTTACTTTGAAAGGAAGAGACCAAATATTACTCCAATTGATCTCAAGTGGGAGTTTTAGTAGACGCTCGTAATATATCTGACTTGATGGTATTGTCATTTGTTTCATATTAAAGATGTTTCGTATACCACGGGTTGTTAACTTACTAATATTTGGTTTTGTAATAATATCTTTACCTTTAACATTATTTATATCATATTTAGATGCTTTGTTTAATATAATCTTCCATTTATATGGAAAGCTTTTTATGATACCATAATACGATACAAAGTCAATACAGTTTCCATACATACAACATACTTTTGAATAAGATAAGAAAGAACCTTTCTCGTCTAATATGTGTTTAACTCTTTCGATACCAGCTTTAAATGCTGTTGTATGAAATACATTATTTACTGGATTAGTTAACAATGTATTATTCCAAAGTGGCATGTTATAGATCTCATCAAGCTGTAGATCTTTTTGATCGCAATCTTTTAACTTCTGCCAACCTAGAATAATATCTTTATAGAACTTAGGAAAATATTTCGGAAATGAATATTCCTTCATATTTGTTTGCAATATATATTCAAGACCTCCCAACTTATCAAAATAATAATTTGGTATATCTTTCCACGGAGCATTTTTTTCGCTGAGGAAACGCTTTAACCACATTACTTTTAAAGCTATATCTGTATTATAAACATCTATCATATCCACTCCACCTTTATCTTTTGATGCAATCATGACAGAACGTTTGATTTTATCTGGTTTACCACTCCATATAAAGTTATATAGAATTTTGTTTAAAGCAGATAAGGTTTCATTTTTAACAGAAAGCATTGACATTACATACGTCATTTGAGAAATGCCAAGGCTTTTAACAAGTAATACTTTCCCCCTGAGTGTTAAATCCCGACTACGCCATATGTCTAATTTATCTTTGAGTCTTGACATTCTTGGATGTACATTACAATTATAACATTCGTTCTGATCATGACCAATAAATATTCCTAGGATTTTAACTGGTCCTCTGGCTGGTCTAATATTTGCAATATGAATGTTGTCATTTTTATTTTTACACAAATTCAAAAGCTCAGTTTTTTCCATATTTACATTTAGTCCGGACAGTCTACCAAAATGTTTCATAAGCTCAATTAGGTGACCTACAGATTTGTCATCGGCCAGAAAAAAAGTAGCATCATCCGCAAAAAAGGAACATTTTAGTTCTTTACCACTTGGCAAGGTAATACCTTTAATTTCTTTACTTTTTCGTGTTGCTAAGGCTAAAACTTCTATCACACAAACAAATAATACTGTTGATAAAGGACAACCCTGACGTACACCTCGTGTTAAATTAAACCAACCAGAGGAAAATCCCTTATTAATTACACAACTTGTTGGATTACTATAGAAACATTTTATCCAAGATATTAGGCTCGGACCAAAATTGAATTTCTTTAAAGTTGCATACATAAAGTTCCATTCCACGGAATCGAATGCTTTCTCCAAGTCAGCTAGTAATAACATACCTGGATGTTTTGTTTTGTTTGAATATTCTATGACATCTTCAACTAAACGAATTTCTCACCAATATATCGACCTTTTACAAACGCTGTTTGGTCTTCACCAATAATACTAGGTAAAATTTGTTGTATTTAAAAATCCCATTTTGTTGCCTTATTTGGTCAATAAATAAAAAAATATCTCAGATATCAAAAAACAAAAAAAAATGGAACCCGGGTAATTTTCTTAAGATTACAAAAATCGTAAAAGGACAAATTTTCAGAAAATATTTTTTTGGTTACCTTGTCCGAATTGAAGACTGGTGAAAATTCTCGTTTTTTATGATTTTCTCCAAAATGGTTCTTTTAGAGCAATTTTATGTTCATGGTTAGATTTATTGAACCCTTTCCTTCAAAAAAATGTATACTTGTATATGGAATATATGAATAATTACGTAGTTACGGCAGTTTTACGGAAGCTATTTCTGACACTTGACAGCCCCCTTAAGGCGCGTTCTCATTGTGTAAATGTGCACATGCATGGGGATTCGGTTAACATTGATTTCGCGTTCTCTTGAGCGATAAATCACACCAAAATACCGATGTGGTATCAAGTCCACATACCCGGATGTTAATTATCCAAAAATAAAAAATAATTGTTTATAAGTTTAAGCTAGTGCGCCGTGAGCAAATTACCACGCGTACGACATTTGGCCGCGTGAAATTGCATTTTGAAGCGTGCGACGGACGGCGGCGCAGTCTGACGCAGCACAATATGCTTGTTATTGTGGAACAAAAGTTAAGATATCAGTGGCGGCACCAGCCTCATAATTTTAGGGGGCATTTGGGGGGCAAGATTTTTTTACCTTTTAACGCTTAAATAGTCAAATTTGGTCTAATACTAACTAATGTGGTATGAAAATGCGCTTTGCGTGCAAAATTTAGCTGTTTTATGCTAAAATTGACAACATTTGGTCTAATTTAACCTAATTAAGTAAGAAAATGTGCCCGCAGCGCGAAAAAAATTGCCTTTTTATGCTTAAACTTTCTATTTTTTTCTTATTTTAAAAAATTAGAAAAATGTTGGGTGGGGGGCAAGAATTTTTTTCTGGGGGAAAATGTCCCCCCCCCCCCCCCCCGTGGTGCCGCCTCTGTAAGATATATGGTAGGAGTCCACATCGATATTGTAAGCGTGCTCTCATTAGATGATTTGGTACTGTATAATTTCACAATTGTAATTTTACTCCTATAGCATATTTATAATTACTAGCGGGTAACGCTTGCTTCGCTCGCAACCCGCTAGATGGTCAAGCAAACCAGCGTTTCTCGGCTTGTTTGATAGAATCAAAAACCAAAAACCAAAACCTAAGTAAGACCTAGGCTTTTTTGTTGTTTTTTTCGACCCAGGCCCAACTATTATTTATTTATTTACTATAATTATAAACGTGCATCCGCACACCTAAATAAAAATGAATTGAAGGCAGATAATTTGTAGCAGACATATTTATTTCGTTTCTATCCATGAAAACTTAATACAACAAATAAAATGAATCAAATCAAATATAAGTATTAAATCAAAAAACATGTTTTCTGTCAAAATTCTGACAGTGGATGCAAGAGGTTTAGGAAATAAACTCTTCATTTATTAGACATAGGATTTGGGATTTACATCTAGTGAGAAAAGACGCAACATTACTTCTGTCGGATGTCAATATTTATTAAAATACATAGAAATATGAAATGTTTTAATTCATCATTTAATTTGATTGATTTATAAAGTTATAATTTTAAAACAAGAAACTAAGACCTAGGATACGTGTCATAGGCGGGTGTCTACAAAACTAAGACCTAGGACCTAAGACCTAAGACCTAAGACCTAAGACCTACAAAACTAAGACCTGACTAGGTACAAAACTAAGACCCGAGTACAAAACTAAGACCCAACCAGGTACAAAACTAAGACCCGAGTACAAAACTAAGACCCGACCAGGTACAAAACTAAGACCCGGAAGTACAAAACTAAGACCTGACCAGGTACAAAACTAAGACCCGGAAGTGATCTAGGATTAGTTCGGGGGTGGTGTAGGGGTTGACTGGAAGTGATCTAGGATTAGTCCGGGGGTCATTTGGGTGATGTGGGGGTTAACCGCAAGTGATCTAGGATTGATCCGGGGGTCGTGTGGGTGGTGTGGTGGTTAACCAGAAGTGATCTAGGATTGGTCCGGGGGTCGTGTGGGTGGTGTGGTGATTAACCGGAAGTGATCTAGGATTAGTCCGGGGGTCATGGGGGTGGTGTGGGGGTTAACTGCAAGTAGTCCAGTAGTATTAGTCAGGGGGTCATGCGAGTGGTGTGGGGGTTAACCGGAAGTGATCTAGGATTAGTCCGGGGTGGTGTGGGGTATAACCGGAAGTGATATAGGATTAGTCCGGGGGTCATTTGGGTGGTGTGGGGGGTTAACCGGAAAGAGTCCGGGGGTCTAGTTTTGTTACAATTTTAGCACAAAATGACATTAAAAAGCAGTATTTTATTATTCAGGGAGTACAATGGGTCAAGGGTGGGAGGGGTATTTCTTACCATAGATAAAGTACTTTTTATCCATTATATAAAAATTTAAAAAAATGCCACCCCCCCCCCCCCCACCCCCCCCCCCCCACCTCGGACCTACCACCCCACCCATCATCCCACCCATACCAAGTTCTGACCAAAACCACAGCAGACCAACAAAACTTGCAATGGAATTCATGTCGTACGAGATACACAGTATTTCCGATACAAAGTTGCCGAATTTGACTACCCGATCTACAAAACTAAGACCCTACCAGGTACAAAACTAAGACCCGAGTACAAAACTAAGACCTGACCAGGTACAAAACTAAGACCCGGAAGTGATCTAGGATTAGTCCGGGGTGGTGTGTGTGGTGTGGGGGTTAACTGGAAGTGATCTAGGATCAGTCCGGGGGTCATGGGGGTGGTGTGGGGGTTAACTGGAAGTAGTCCAGTAGTATTAGTCAGGGGGTCATGTGAGTGGTGTGGGGGATAACCGGAAGTGATCTAGGATTGGTCCGGGGGTCGTGTGGGTGGTGTGGGGGTTAACCGCAAGTGATCTAAGATTGGTCTGGGGGTCGTGTGGGTGTTAACCGGAAGTGATCTAGGATTAGTCCGGGGGTCATGTGGGGGTTAACCGGAAGTGATCTAGGATTAGTCCGGGGGTGGTGTGGGGGTTAACCGGAAGTGACCTAGGATTAGTGCGAGTGCTGTGTTGCCAAAACACGCATAAGTCGCAGTCAAAATCGCGCGCGATTGCACACACAACACGCAATATAGCAACACAACATATCGCTTACTGATGAAAAACAGCGGTTATCAGCGATAATGAATACAGATTCCATACGTGGACAGTGTTTAGTACAAAACTAAGACCCCACCAGGTACAAAACTAAGACCCCACCAGGTACAAAACTAAGACCCCACCAGGTACAAAACTAAGACCCCACCAGGTACAAAACTAAGACCCAACCACAGAATTAAAAAGGAGAACCCGGACTGGTTATACCCGCATGTATACAAAAATTAGAACATTTGGGGGTTTCTGGATATTTTCGTCAAAGCGTAGTAAACAGGAAATGCGACCGTCCGTACTGTGTCATGTGCGTACTTTGTCATGTGCGCTCATGAACTCACACTAAAAGCGCTGAGCTACACTAGTGACGCAAATCACTGCGCAAGGTGAACGGCACTTCCTCAGACGTGTGTATAATGCAGCTCCATGCATTATACAAAATGGCGGCCAGTATGGGTTCTCCTTTTTAATTCTGTGGACCCAACACTCACACAGGGTACATAAATCGCCAATGACAAGTAAAAATACATTTTCAGGAATAGTTTTATCCCTTGTTTAAAAACCACACATTTTCAGTAGGAATGTTTTTTTCTTCTTGTTGAGACTAAGTCCAATGAATGTACAGAGTGTGACATCATGGATTGAGTATGATACCCCAAGATATGGTCGAGCTCTGAGTTTTGCAAAATGTTGTGCGAGACGTAGTCGCCCATAGCAAAAAAAAAGGTTACCGGGTGACCATCCGGTGGTCATCCGATGGTCACCGGATAGCTTGCTGGTGTCTATTTGAAAGGTACCAGATAGCACCGGCTAGCCGGTACCTTTCCGATGCCTCAAACGAGTCCCCAGAAAGGCACCAGCAAACATCATGAGCTCCCAGGAAGGCATCAGCAAACTTACTTTCTGAAAATAAGTCCCCAGGAAGGTACCAGCAAACATAATGAGCTCCCAGGAAAGCACCAGCAAACTTAGTCTCTGAAAATGAGTCCCCAGGAAGGCACCAGCAAACTTAGTCTCTGAAAATGAGTCCCCAGGAAGGCAGCAGCAAATGGTCAAAGGTCAAGGCAAAAGATCACATGATGACCAACTGCTATTTCAAATTTGCTGTTGTCTGCACTATAGCTATGATCATGGCAGTTGTGATGTGGAGCATATATGATGGATATTTTGGTTCCTTTTGAAGGTATTTGACATTTGCATGTGAATTGTGAATCTCTATTGTCTAAAGAACAGTTATGTGGAATATATATCCTTGAAATTGTACTGTAGATGACTAAAATGTGTAAAATATAGCAAGCTTAATAAGCTACATTATAAGTAAGCTTAAGACACTTACATTATATAGACCATGTAAATTTGGCTTACCTCCAATGGTCACGTCACTTTAAGTGATGTGGATAAGTGTTTGGGTGATGTTTTGAATGAATCTGGTGTGAGGGGTGGGGTGTGGGGGTATTGGGTGATGTATTTAGAGTCTAGAAGGGATTAATGGCACACAACACTAAATAAGTGTTTGGGAGATTTTTTGTTGAATTTGGTACGTGTGGTTAAGTAAGTACGAACACCCAGAGGGGACATGGTAAAAAAAATGTATGTACGTACATGGTAAAAATAACAATATTACGTACGTATGTGAAATTACTACGTTAGTACGTAAACTATCAATTAATAATGAATGAATTAATATTAATCAATTAACTAATTAATTAATTAATTACAAATAAATTAATAATGAATTAATAAATTAATGAATTAATAAATTAATGAATTAATAAATTAATGAATTAATAAATTAATGAATTAATAAATTAATGAATTAATAAATTAATGAATTAATAAATTAATGAATTAATAAATTAATGAATTAATAAATTAATGAATTAATAAATTAATGAATTAATAAATTAATGAATTAATAAATTAATGAATTAATAAATTAATGAATTAATAAATTAATGAATTAATAAATTAATGAATTAATAAATTAATGAATTAATAAATTAATGAATTAATAAATTAATGAATTAATAAATTAATGAATTAATAAATTAATGAATTAATAAATTAATGAATTAATAAATTAATGAATTAATAAATTAATGAATTAATAAATTAATGAATTAATAAATTAATGAATTAATAAATTAATGAATTAATAAATTAATGAATTAATAAATTAATGAATTAATAAATTAATGAAATAATAAATTAATGAATTAATAAATTAATGAATTAATAAATAAATAATTACAAATAAATTAATAATGAATTCATAAATTAATAAATTAATGAATTAATAAATTAATGAATTAATAAATTAATGAATTAATGAATTAATGAATTAATAAATTAATGAATTAATAAATTAATGAATTAATGAATTAATAAATTAATGAATTAATAAATTAATGAATTAATGAATTAATAAATAAATGAATTAATAAATTAATGAAATAATAAATTAATGAATTAATAAATTAATGAATTAATAAATTAATGAATTAATACATTAATGAATTAATAAATTAATGAATTAATAAATTAATGAATTAATAAATTAATGAATTAATAAATTAATGAATTAATAAATTAATGAAGTAATAAATTAATGAATTAATAAATTAATGAATTAATAAATTAATAAATTAATGAATTAATAAATTAAAGATTTAATAAAAATTATATTAATTAATAATTAATTGTAATAACTTAATAACATTAATAAATAAATAATTATTTAATTAAATGTGAATCAATCAATCAATCAATCAATCAATCAATTAACAATGAATTAATATTAATCAATTAAATTAATTAATTTTAATCAATTACTTAAATGAATGAATTAAATAATAAGTTATTAATTAATTACTTAAAATAACTAACTAAATTAACTATAAACTAAACTAAACTAATCGCATTCCAAAATTTGAGTTGCATAACTCTAATGGTTCTCATTTTAGACGCACAATTTGACATGAAATGTCACCATTGAGTAGCACACATACTATATCATGGGTATCTATCGATTCACAAATATTACCAGGTTAGATGTGAATGCAAATAAATTTGCATATTAGCCACCCGGTGACCACCCGATGGCTACCCGATAGCTATCTGGTATCTACTAATTTGCATGTGAACATTTATCGGATGGACACCCGATGGCCACCCGATGGCCATCCGCTACCTCAAGGTACCTGGTGGCTACCCGGTGGTCACCAGGTAGCCACCAGGTAACCCCCAGATGCCTCATGGTTAAAAGTTACTTATTGGTTCCCTTTCAAAGGCACCTGGTAGCTACCAGGAACCTAATTTGCATAAATTAGCATATAAGCTTCCAGGTGACCACCCGGTGGCTACCCGATAGCTATCTGGTACCTACTAATTTGCATGTGAAAATTTATCGGATGGACACCCGATGGCCACCCGGTGGCCATCCGCTACCTCATGGCTTAAGACAATCATAGTAGTACCTGGTGGCTACCCGGTATGCACCGGGTAGCTTCCAGCAACGTCCCTTTTTTTTGCTATGGGCGAGCACAATATTTTTCAAACTCAGAGCGAGACCAATATCTTGGGGTATCATGCGAAAAAATCCATCCAATTTTATCATTTTATGTTTCGAAAATCTGACTGAAATGATTGAAACTCAAAACCTAATATTAAAAAATAACTCCGAAATTGAAACTCAAATAATGAACTCGAAAATTTTGAAACTCCAATCTCAAAACTCGAAGAAAAAAAAATAAAAAAAATAAGGGACACAAGTTGACATCAATGATGTGACACGCCATCATGATTTTGTGCATAATGACAGTATTGACATACTGCTGTCCGATATCGGTTGACCAATATTTTTGGATATCGGTCAGCAATTATCACTTTGACTAACAGATGTACAGTAATATTGGTTGTTTTAGATTGTACACAAAGAATAGGAAGTACGATTCTCATAACATAATAATGTCAAAAATTGTACCATTTATAATAAGCCGATTCATTATTACTCGCCAGTTCAGATTATGATGGATTATGGCTATAGTATTGTAGTATTTCAACGGAGATCTGAACTTCGCCCTTTCCATAAAAGTATATGTTTCAGACCTACTATATATGGGTCTCATAAAAGAACAGTAAAGATCAAAATATTTAGAAAATTAAAGAATATGACATTTTTGTGAAAACGGCCAAGTTCACTCCATTGACATACTATTAGTAGCCTCGTCGTGTTTACCTTCCGCCGACCGTCGTCATCGTGCACATGCGCAGTAGTAATAATGAATCGGCTTATTAAAAAAATAATTACAAATGTTTAATGATTTGTTAAACATTAAAGCCGACTGTTTCTTAATCCACTCTTTTGGATTCCTAGATCCAGAAATATAAAACCTGTCGAAAAATATAAGTCCCCCACCCCCAAATGAATTTGGGCATAACTCAAAATCTGTCGGACCCCTTAAAGCGGGGGGGGGGGGGGGGGGTTCAATTTTTTGCAATGCTGTAAAGTAGCCTATACATTCAAGCTTGTCACTAAATGCCTAAATCCGAAGTTTGAGTTCAATCGGCCAACCAGGCTAGTGTTGATGCAGGAAGCAAATGTGTATGCACAGTGGCCCATACAAGAGTACGTAGCTAATTAGGTGGTATACCAGCATGCGGTACGTTTTCCAAACGAAACATTTCTCTGGCCTAAAATTTCACTGTGATATTATGAGAAACATATGGGCTTTCATCCGATAACAACATATCCACTGAAGTGAGGAGATAAGGCTATCAATCGGGTCACCCTCCTTTAACTTGATATAAAGTTGTTCAATTCCATCACTTTTGAGTAATCAAATAATGATTCTCACTTGGTGTGGAGTGAATATCTCTTGGACCATCTAACTCTGTAAACAAGTAACTGACATCAGAACATTGCGATGTTTACAGAGAATACTTTTAAGGTCAGATGCGAAGACCAGTACAGGCATGAGAATATTCAGATTTAAATCTGAATTCAGATTTTTTAAAGTCAAAATTTCAGCAAATTTATATAATTTCAGCCTGTTTATGGTACTTTTTGCCCAATTACATGCACATTATCAGATTTTTCTAGGAAAGTGCATTCTCATGCCTGCCAGTAATGTTCATCTTAAATGAAATATGACATCATAATTATTACATCTGAAAATCAAGAATTTTGACCCCCCCTTTGGTGAGGTAGAACACTTTTTTGACCCCCCCTTATTTTCCAGCCCCCCCACCAGAGTATTTATGAACGTACCCCTAGTGATTGTCTTGTATTCCCTGAATAATAAAATACTGCTTTTTAATGTAATTTTGTGCTAAAAATTGTACCAAAACTAGACCCCCGGACTACTTCCGAATAACCCCCACACCACCCAAATGACCCCCGGACTAATCCTAGATCACTTCCGGTTAACCCCCACACCACCCCCGGACTAATCCTAGATCACTTCCGGTTAACCCCCACACCACCCCCATGACCCCCGGACTAATCCTAGATCACTTCCGGTTAACACCCACACGACCCCCAGACCAATCTTTGATCACTTGCGGTTAACCCCCACACCACCCACACGACCCCCGGACCAATCCTAGATCACTTCCGGTTATCCCCCACACCACTCACATGACCCCCTGACTAATACTACTGGACTACTTCCAGTTAACCCCCACACCACCCCCATGACCCCCGGACTAATCCTAGATCACTTCCGGTTAACCCCCACACCACCCCATGACCCCCGGACTAATCCTAGATCACTTCCGGTTAACCCCCACATGACCCCCGGACCAATCTTGGATCACTTGCGGTAACCCCCACACCACCCACACGACCCCCGGACCAATCCTAGATCACTTGCGGTTAACCCCCACATCATCCACACGACCCCCGGACTAATCCCGGACTACATCCAGTTAACCCCCACACCACCCCCATGACCCCCGGACTAATCCTAGATCACTTCCAGTTAACCCCCACACCACACACACCACCCCGGACTAATCCTAGATCACTTCCGGTCTTAGTTTTGTACCTGGTCAGGTCTTAGTTTTGTACTCGGGTCTTAGTTTTGTACCTGGTAGGGTCTTAGTTTTGTAGATCGGGTAGTCAAATTCGGCAACTTTGTATCGGAAATACTGTGTATCTCGTACGACATGAATTCCATTGCATGTTTTGTTGGTCTGCTGTGGTTTTGGTCAGAACTTGGTATGGGTGGGATGATGGGTGGGGTGGTAGGTCCGAGGTGGGGGGGGGGGGGGGGGGGGGGGTGGCATTTTTTTAATTTTTATATAATGGATAAAAAGTACTTTATCTATGGTAAGAAATACCCCTCCCACCCTTGACCCATTGTACTCCCTGAATAATAAAATACTGCTTTTTAATGTCATTTTGTGCTAAAATTGTAACAAAACTAGACCCCCGGACTCTTTCCGGTTAACCCCCCACACCACCCAAATGACCCCCGGACTAATCCTATATCACTTCCGTTATACCCCACACCACCCCGGACTAATCCTAGATCACTTCCGGTTAACCCCCACACCACTCGCATGACCCCCTGACTAATACTACTGGACTACTTGCAGTTAACCCCCACACCACCCCATGACCCCGGACTAATCCTAGATCACTTCCGGTTAATCACCACACCACCCACACGACCCCCGGACCAATCCTAGATCACTTCTGGTTAACCACCACACCACCCACACGACCCCCGGATCAATCCTAGATCACTTGTGGTTAACCCCCACATCACCCAAATGACCCCCGGACTAATCCTAGATCACTTCAGTCAACCCCTACACCACCCCCGAACTAATCCTAGATCACTTCCGGGTCTTAGTTTTGTACCTGGTCAGGTCTTAGTTTTGTACTTCCGGGTCTTAGTTTTGTACCTGGTCAGGTCTTAGTTTTGTACTTCCGGGTCTTAGTTTTGTACCTGGTAGGGTCTTAGTTTTGTAGATCGGGTAGTCAAATTCGGCAACTTAATTTGTATCGGAAATACTGTGTATCTCGTACGACATGAATTCCATTGCAAGTTTTGTTGGTCTGCTGTGGTTTTGGTCAGAACTTGGTATGGGTGGGATGATGGGGTGGGGTGGTAGCTCCGAGGTGGATGGGTGGGGGCCCGGGGGGGGGGGGGGGGGAATTATTTTTTAAATTTGTTTATAATGGATAAAAAGTACTTGATCTATGGTAAAAAAATACCCCTCCCACCCCTTGACCCACACCCCAGACCTAGTGATTGTCTTGTACTCCCTGAATAATAAAATACTAACTAATACTACTGGACTACTTCCAGTTAACCCCACACCACCCCATGACCCCCGGACTAATCCTAGATCACTTCCGGTTAACCATCACACCACCCACACGACCCCGGACCAATCCTAGATCACTTCCAGTTAACCCCCACACCACCCCCATGACCCCAGACTAATCCTAGATCACTTCCGGTTAACCCCCACACCACCCCATGACCCCCGGACTAATCCTAGATCACTTCCGGTTAACCCCCACACCACCCATACGACCCCCGGACCAATCCTAGATCACTTGCGGTTAACCCCCACACCACCCACACGACCCCCGGACTAATTCTAGATCACTTGCGGTTAACCCCCACATCCTCCATACGACCCCCGGACTACATCCAGTTAACCCCCACACCACCCCCATGACCCCCGGACTAATCCTAGATCACTTCCGGTTAACCCCCAGTTTTGTACTTGGGTCTTAGTTTTGTACCTGGTTGGGTCTTAGTTTTGTACTCGGGTCTTAGTTTTGTACCTGGTTGGGTCTTAGTTTTGTACTCGGGTCTTAGTTTTGTACCTGGTCAGGTCTTAGTTTTGTACTCGGGTCTTAGTTTTGTACCTGGTCAGGTCTTAGTTTTGTACTCGGGTCTTAGTTTTGTACCTGGTCAGGTCTTAGTTTTGTACTCGGGTCTTAGTTTTGTACTGGTCAGGTCTTAGTTTTGTACTCGGGTCTTAGTTTTGTACCTGGTCAGGTCTTAGTTTTGTACTCGGGTCTTAGTTTTGTACCTGGTCAGGTCTTAATTTTGTACTCGGGTCTTAGTTTTGTACCTGTCGGGTCTTAGTTTTGTACTCGGGTCTTAGTTTTGTACCTGGTTGGGTCTTAGTTTTGTACTCGGGTCTTAGTTTTGTACCTAGTCAGGTCTTAGTTTTGTAGGTCTTAGGTCTTAGGTCTTAGTCTTAGTTTTGTAGACACCCTGTCATAGGCCTATAGGTTTCGATTCATATTTCTATAACAATATGGTCCGTTTTGTGGATGGGTCCGATGGGATTTAAAGCACTGACACCATGCATTTCTCCTCACTCCCTTAATAACCCACGTTTAATATCCAGGATGATAGCCCAGTTTGTATCTAAAGAGATAAAAGCTCCCCTTTAATGTACATGCACATGTATTAATATTATACCCGAAAATGCATTTCTTCTCACTCCCCTTAATCCACGTTTAATATCTAGGATGAATGCCCATGACCAGTGTTGCATCTATAGTGGGGAAGGGGGAGGGGAGGGGGGGGGGGATTAATTCATCATTTAATTTGATTGATTTATAAGGTTAAGTTGTAATTTTGAAATCGAAAGCTTCCCCTTTAATGTACATGCACATATTGTATACCCGAATTGAATAGCATATGCCTGGCGCAACATACACATGTATACCCGAATTGAATAGCGTATGCCTGGCACACTGTACTAGCCGTACATTAAACATGATCTAAACCCATCTTCATATATCGCCATACTATCTGTGAATTTTCAATCAGTCACTCAAAGCCATGAAGATTTAGAAAAAGAGTGATCTCGTCAACAAAGCTGGCAATGTTCTAACATCACACCTTCTTTTCGTCCATGCCGACGCCGTGACTGGTGGCGACGCAACATCTTCAACGTTAAGCCATGGGAACCAACATGCTAAAGAAGATCAAGGCTTCTGAAGAAATACAGCGCATACAATGGCGTCCCCAGAGGGGGGGGGGGGGGGGGGGGGGGGGGGGGGGGGGGGGGGGGGGGTGTCACACCCCCCATTCATCAAATCTGTCGGCAAAATTATGGTGCTGTGGGCAAATCAAAGAAGGAGGAAGAAAAGGGAGAAAGAAAAAAAGGAAAGAGAAAGGGAAAGAAGAAGGGGAGAAAGAAAGGGGAGAAAGAAAGAAGGGGAGAAAGAAAGAAGGGAGAAAGAAAGGGGAGAAAGAAAGAAGGGGAGAAAGAAAGAAGGGGAGAAAGAAAGAAAGAAAGAAAGAAAGAAAGAAAGAAAGAAAGAAAGAAAGAAAGAAAGAAAGAAAGAAGAAAGAAGAAAAAAGGGAAAGAAAAGAGGAAAAAAAGAAAGAAAGAAAGAAAAAAAAGTGAAAGGAAAGAGGAAAGAAAGAAAGGAAAAAGGGAAGAAAGAAAGAAAGCCCTATAACAATTATCGTATGCGCAAATGATAATGTTGTGTCGGCATATATGTTATTTTAACACAAATAAAATCAAAAATGAACAAAGGCAATGTAGGCATATGCATTTGTAGGCACTGTGAACGAGCCCATTTTTATGAGATTTTGTGTCGGCGCACATGAACAGCCTAGGCCCAAGTCTTTGTTTTGCTCATTGTCAAGACACACACAAAAATTATGTCGGAATAGTATAGGCCTAGGCTAGGCATAACGGGCAATGTGTGGGACTTTAATTATACTAACTAGGCCTATTTCATTGTCGTTGTCAATGCAAACCCAAGTCAATAATGTCGCCAATGGCCAAGTCATGTTGGCGCATAGGTTACGAAATATTAACTAATTCGCCTATAATTATGTAATATGTACATGTAAGTTGATGTAGGCCAATTGCTCTCATTGTACTGATTGTAGACGCTGCAAGCTCACTATCAGTCTATCGCAAAAGTAAGTCCAACTCCAACATTTAGGTGTCAATGCAAAGTAAGACTTATAAGTAGACTCTGTCCTAACTTCGACTTGAACAATGCAAAATATCATTATAATTAAGACAATAAGCACGACTGTCGTTATTTGCGTGAGACCAGGATTTACAGTGTGTGCACCAGGGCACAATCGATATCTCACATAATGGTATAGGTCTATGTCGTTGTCGGACATACAGGCTGTAGGCCTATCATGCCTATACTGAACATTTGACCATGTTTTGTTAGCATTATTCAACAAAAACAAGATGGCTTCAGGAAAGTGTTCCATTGACCATTTTAGTTTAAAACTCAAAATCTTTGTGCGCTTCGCGCGCATTCGCTCTACAGGTTCCAACATTATAATGATCTCGAACCAAACCAAATATGATGGGGGATGTTAAAAACGTCATACTGGACCCTTATTTAGTTTTAGAAATGGCAAATGTTGCGCGCTTCGCGCATATTAGTTTCAATGTTTCATTATTCAAGCTGAACAAGATGGCTTCAGGAAAGTTTTCCATGACCATTTTAGCTTAAAAACTGAAAATATTTTTGCGCTTTGCGCGCATTCTTTCTACAGGTATCAACATTATAAATGTCTCGAACCAAACCGAATATTATATGGGTGACGTTAAAATCGTTATACTGGACCCTTTAAGTGTTAGAAATGCAAAATTTTGCGCGCTTCGCGCATATTAGTTTCAATGTTTCATTATTTAAGCTTAATTTATAGTATCTGAAGGCTTCCAACCAGTTTTCAATGACCATTTTAATTTAGTTCTAAACCTGAAAATTTTTGCGCGCTCTGCCCTCATATTTTCTACAGTTTTTAACATTATAATGGCCCTCAAACCATACGATTTGGATCAGGACTTGATATGTGTAACTATGCAATATCAAAACGTCATACTTGACTATTTAAGTGTTAGAAATGCCAATTTTTGCGCGCTTCAAGAAAGCTTCAGGACAGTTTTCCATGACCATTAGTTCAAAAACTGAGGGGGGGGGGGGGGGCTGAAGCCCCCCCCCCCACTTGGAACCCTTGCCCCCCCCCCACTTGCCCCCCAAATGAATCATGGAATAATGATGGTACAAAGTAACAGATGAAAATTTTTCGCGCGCTACGCGCGCATGTCTTCATAAAATGCAATATTCTATGGTACTAGCTTGTTTAGAGCCGAAATGTAGCTCAATTGTACAAAAGGTAGGCGTAAAGTCGAAAAATTTCACGCGCTGCGCGCATTTATTGACACTGGAATGAAGCCCATTTCAAGTCACTGCCCCTTCTTGCCCCCCCCCCCCAATGAAAAAGTCTAGTTACGCCACTGGCGCGCATATTTTCTGCAGCTTTTGTGTGCTTTGTATTGGTTTCAACGTTTTAATATTTAAGATAAACAAGATGGCTTGAGGATGTGTGCCCCTATCAAAACAGACCTGGATACGCCCTTGACTCCCCAGAACTATTCAATCAGCGCTGCGCGCTGCTTTATTTAACATTTGAATTATCATTATCAAATTTGTGTCCCCCCCCCGGCCCCATGTCTGAAAACTGATTGACGGTTCTGACCATACAGTCCATACTAAAATATGCGTGTATGAATTCCGGCGAGCGAAGCGAGCCGAAAAATCTTTTTGTCGGCACAAATGGCTCTGTCGGCAATTGATGACCTTTACACCCCCCCCCCCCCCATGAAAAGGGTCTGGGGACGCCCTTGAGCGCATATCATCGGTGATGGGCGATGATTACACAAGAAGAGGTTGGTAGTAGAGTTGTAGTACAAGATTATTTGTAATCTTGTACGGTGGCAAAGAACAAGATACACTGACGGCCGAGTGCACCAATCACGGGTAACTTTTAGGGAGGTAAGCTGTAGCAAACTTACTAACGATGTAATTCTTAGACCATAACTGGCAAGTAACACCAGAATAGCAACTAGCGAGGTAAATATCCACATTAATCAGCATCGTCCCCTTACAAAATTAATTGGCGCATATGCCAAGTGTTAACCTATAGTTTACTGTAAAATTCTGACGTGAATGGTCCTCTGTAATATTAAAAACGTGTCGTCACTCGCTAGGTCATAGGTGAGTGTAAATCAAGAATCACGTTGAGTCGGCATGCGATCCGGAAAAAATGATGCCATTTTATGGCCAAAAATTTCGAAGTTTGTTTACCGCTTTTTCAAAAATAAGGACTATCATGACATTACAAACATATTTTGGGAGAGGGGCACATACAAACATTGCACCAAAAAGGACAATTTTAATGACAAACACAAGCACCCGATGGAAACAATTATATACAATTATAACACATCTCTTAACACAAATATTTCCGTGGCGTGGATACCTTGTCATTCGCTTGTTAACCGCAGAACCCCGGTTCGATCCCCAGACCACGCACGGTACGATATGCTTTTATTTTTTTTCGTTCTTCTAGTTCTACGCTTCCGCTCACAATAATGTTGAAACTTGGCTTTATCAGTTTTTAATTAATAAAACAATAGTAAGTTTATTTATTTAGTCATTATTTAAGATCCTTGGGCAATTAGTACATTTTAGTCAAAATATGACCCAAAGTCGGTGCGATTAGTGTTTGAATGGGCAAAAGGAGTTGATCTAAATTTTGACTAAAAAAATCACCAAATTGCATGAATGGATTTTCAAAAAAATAAAATCTTTCAGCTTATGAGGGGTCACATTCCACTTCAAATAGACACCCCCTGGGCATGCGAGCACAATTGGTCCTTCCGCATCAGCGAATCATCCCCTCCAATGTTCACAACAAATTTACGTTACTGCTAGAATCGACTGACTTGTGGCATAAAACGTTATGTCCCACTTACTCTTGGGTCCGGTCAGGTATAACATTTAGCGTTACCCGCCAGTTACTAGCCTAGTAGCTTACCCCGCATTGGCGCTCTCAAAATGTTGGGTTACGCCTCAGATTAATACTAGCGAGGTATGGTAGCGCTATTCTTCAGCTACCCGTCATTGGTGCACTCAGCCGTGAATGATTTGTGGTATGCAAAATTCATGGAGATGGTATCTTCCAGCAAGACATCTGTTGATCCACAAAAGCTTCCACCGACCGAGAGAGCAGAATACTTTTATTGCTTGCGGGTTCATCTACAAATATTACTTTGGAACATTTTTTGACGGAAACTTCACATTTCGAAATGCATGCCTATCGCCACAGACTTGAATGCTGCGCCAGAATGTCTGCTGAAGTTTGTACGGTGTAACCGCAAGCTTCCAACACGTAATCCTTGCGGAACTATGTTATTGTAACAGAATGCCCATTACAAAAAACCTTCATTTTGGACCACTACCAATTGACCAGTTACCTAATAATATTCCCCTACACAGAAAAAAATAAGTGAGTCATTATCGTAAAATGAGTCACTACACGGACAAAATGACTCATTTTGAGCCATAGTGTGTCACTACACGGACAAAATGACTCATTTTTCGATGATGACTCACTTTTTTTCTTTCTGTGTACATGCATTGCTTTTTAGGGGATGGATCGCGAAGCAAACCGACCACTTCTTCCATGGGTTAACGAAAATAGGGTATTTCTAGATATGGATTGAGGCAGCAATGTTTATTTGTAGTCTATGTCACATTCGTAAAATACGTCCATAATGCTGCTTATTTTAACAGTACCCGCAGTCTATGATGGAGTCAAAGCTATATTTATTTAGAGTGTTGATGTTTCAATACTCCCAACAGAGAGAGATACATCAAATAGTTAATCTTGTTTGACTAGACACTTGCAGTGGGTTGAGGATATGGTTGACTTGGTTTGGTAAGGTTTTTAGATTTCTTGTGGTGAGTCATGGATTAAGTATATATAGCGAGTATTGGTGTGTGTATTGAACTAAAAATGCTGATTTTTAGAATCCTGTTCTACAGGCCCGACATAACCTTCTTTTATAGAAATATTTTGAGAGAAAAGAATCCCCCATCCCCCAAATAACCACCTAAACAAAACACTACCGACCCATACCGACCCTACCTGAGAGGTCCGTTTGCCCGTAGAAAAGGGTTTTTTTCTTCACCTAAAAAGCAATATTTCAGGTCATACCGAGAGTGCTCATAACCAATTTAAAGGGTCTTCAATCAAATATCATCCTGCAAGCATGTCTAACCAAAGATATTCGATTTCAGGAACCCTATAAACTTATTTTCATGTGAAGCCAAATTTCACCATAAGACAACTTCAAATTAATTATTAGATTCTCGTAGCAAGCATTGGCCTTCGAAAAATGAAGAGGGAGGGCAGTTTTTATTTTATTTTTCTAAACAGTGTTACACATACATGTATATGGCTGTTTTCATGGAATATGTATATTGCCAGAATCTTTCAGCAGCATCAGGAAAACGTTGAGGCTCTATGTTATGTTTAATTTTATGAGGGTTAGACCCCTAGAGTTTTGTAAAACATAATCCGACCTATCCACCATTAAAACGTCAGTATTGAGAGGATTGTTTTCCGGTGTAGAATATTGATTTTCTCCGTCGCCTTAGGGCTAAGATTTTGCTAGGTTACGAAAAACAATCTTTCCCCGATTAAGCCAAATTAAATTAATTGTTTGTCTCAAAGCTCCCGCGCGCGTTAGTTTATTGATGCGCATTAGAAAAACAAAAATCTGAAGAAAAAAACATTTTTTTAATTTTATTTTATTTTTTCAAAAAAAAAAAAAAAATCCCAAAATTTCACAGATTTTTCAGATTTTCATTGATCTCATCATCTTAATACAAAAGTTCACTTTTACAAGGATTTCAATATTTTATATTTTTAAATTAAAAAATTAAAAAAACTTGAAAAAACCCCGCATTCCGCATTAGTTTTACAACAGGAGAGGAGCTTTGAGACAAACAATTAATTTAATTTGGCCTTACCGTTCCAAGCACAGAAACCTGTTTTTCACTGTCGGCGTATTTTAATTGATAACATTCACACCAAACTTTATACTGCTTCTTAAGAAAATATGAAGTAAATCACCATGATCACTGAAGCTCAACAATTACCCCATATCATTCAAATATTGCTTCATAAAACAACACAAACTCTTGATTATCTATGTAGTGGAAATTAAAAGAGAAAACAGCAAATTACCTGCATATCATTTAAATTGAGCTTTTTGTGTCGTATACATGGTCAATTATTTTACGAGTTTCAAAAGAGGTTATTTTGGTCAAACATGGAATCCACCATGATAACAACAAAAAACATAAACGTTCGATTTCCAAATTTCTAAATTCCTAAGAAAGCTAGATATTTGTAAGTATTAAAATCATAAGCATTCGGACCAATTGTAATGGTATTGATAGCTCAAATGAATGCACCTTTCCCGATATGCATTATTCTGAGACTCGCTGTAGAGCTCAAAGAGGTCACAGGTCACTAATTAGGTATATCAAATAAGGTGGGATCGTTTCAAAAAATCCTTAAAATCGTGATACGTGTCTCTATTTTAAATAGAAGTTGTCACAAAAACATAACATTTTTGGTATCATATTAAAGACAATTTATCGAATAAAAAAAGAATTAAAGCCACATGTTTAGCAACAGTGAAGTTATCAATCTAAACGTCGAGTGAGTCAAGGGTGGGAGCGGTGGACGAGGAGCCGGTGGATGAGGAGCCCATAGGTTTGTACACAAAATAGCGGAAAACTAGAACTTTTGAAATTGATGCCATTTTAAAAGTATACATAGGAAAGTTTTCAAACTTCTCATATGTGTTAATAACATGTGCCTGCTACTATGAATACTAATATTGAATTGTTATCTAGACATTCTCTACTAGAATATGATGTTCAATTCATGGAGTGTTTTAATGTAAAAAATACACAGTTTTATTCATTTTATTGATTAAACAATGGCCAAATCGCAGTCTCTCTATTTCATTTGTGTGACTCTTCAGTCCTTTTCTACCCTGGGTAGTAAAACATTTAACTAAAAAAGCCAGAAGTGTTTCTTCACAGAATAGTTCATAGATTTATGAAAAATTTGCTATTTAGACCTATTTTGGACCACCCTGTATTCAAAATAAAAGGAACTTTAACGATATTCATGTAGTTCATTTTGATAATCATTTTCTTTTAAATTAAATGGTCCATGCTAACTAAATTTCATAGAATATTATATACAAACATTAATTTTATGCATTATTTCATCATAATTTTAGACACCCTGTACTTTTCCTGTGTACATTTTGGGCAAATGATTCTTAGCAAATTTGGTAGCACCTTCTGCGGTTGTTCTGATTTTGGTGACTATTTTCAGCTAAACCCTAATTGTACAAACTATCAAACTATTTTGTGAGGAGCAAAAACGATCACATTTGTTATGTTCCACCCTGTAAAAATTGTACACACCCTGTATAATTTGATTCTTTTTTGCAAAAATAAAAAACCTTGAATCTTAAGCTTTCCAACAATATATAGTTTGTGGGTCATTAAGTATGTAAAACTTAAGTTTTGTCCCGTTTAATCAGAATTGGTGCATTTCTCAACATTATTAGAAGTGAAACTTTTTTTTGGACCAGTTTGTGACTTCTGACCACAGTACAGAGTTGGACAATAACAACAATAGCTATATCAATATCTACCCATCAATAACTATTTGTGACATAAAATTCATTTATCATACTTATAATACGCTACCATCCTACTTAACACGAGTCTTGATGAGCCCACTCAAGCACGCTATCGATATTTTCTATACCCTCACATTCGTCTATAAAGTCACGTTCATTCACCTTCACCTTAGACCAAGCGTGTGCAACCTGTGGCCCGCGGACCGCATGCGGCCCGCCAGCCTCTAATCTGCGGCCCGCGAAGCAATCCCAAAATTCCCATTGATGCGGCCCGTTTTAACCGGATACACAAATGGCGAATTGATTTAGTGGGGTGACACAGTGGCGTAGCCAGAGGGAGGGGCGAGGGGCAATTTCCCCCAATATTGACTGTCGTGTCGGTTGAGAATGGCACTGTCGGTTCATTCATCATGGAATTATGATGGTCAAAAGCGGGGTCAAAAGTACACAGACCTAAATGTTTCGCGGGCTATGCGCGCATAATGCACCCCAAATGGAATATTTTTTAGTAGAAACTTGTTTAAAGCAGAAATGTACCTCAATCATAGCAAATATAAGTGTAAAGTCAAAAAAAATTGCGCGCTACGCGCTAATTTCTTTGGTCGGAACAATCTTGTGATTGCGTGTTAAAATACCTGGTTAAAAGGGCTCTTGCAGCAGCAACAGCGAGTAAAAAGAGGAAATTACACGAAGAGAAGCGGGTATCAGGACGTGTTTTTGAATGTTTGACAATCATTGCGGTCCGTGAATAGATCTCATAATCACAATGCGGCCCGGGTGGTGGAAAAGGTTGCACATGCTTGCCTTAGACAATGGCACGTGAATCCAAAAGTGCTTAGTTTTTTACTTTTTGTTCTGTATGACTCTAGGAGGTCTTCACGGTAACATAATTAGGCCACGCGAACAAAAGACTAAGCATTTGCACTTTAGCCACACCCACACGAACAATTGAAAAATATGAGAAAAATATAAGAAAAAAATACAAGCAAAATCGGCCAATCATGTCTACCAATATGTCACCAAGAGTTACGAATCTGTCCCAACCATCGTCTCATTAATTGCAGTATCATTCATTCTTACCCACCATAACATATAAATACAACATAATTGTCCTGATTATTTCATTCCGATCGATGATATTTCAACATCAAGGTATCTACTAGTTGACTGCGAGACTGAGATATACATCTCTAATCTATTATTCACCGTGTTGCCTCATGCCTACGAAACGAATGTTGAGAATTTCCAGCTGCTGCTTTCAAACTCAGTCTACACCCTCAGATTCAATCGACTTTGTGGGTTTCAATCTCTGCAAGTTGTGGTAATTTCTTCAACTTATTCGATGTGTCGTGTTTAGTGCAAAGCGAAAGAGCTACAATTTCAAAACAGCTTTCACTTCAACTGAACAAACCTCAATACATTCATATCTCACGGTATCTGGTGTGCCGACCTAATCAACGTGATCAAGATGCAACTGCTAAAACTAGTGGTTCTCTTGATAGTCATAAACTCAATCTGTTGTGAGTCGTACGACATGGAGGCGATTTGTTCTGGAAAGTTGTTTTCCCTGCCTACTTACTTGGACGTTGCCTGCCGTGAGTACTTCAACAAGCATCCTCAACATAATCCAGAACGAAATCGTAAGTATTTGTCCTCGGCTAATAATTCTAACAATACTAGACTATATGTCACTGGGGTAAGTGCGTAACATTTTCCAAAATCGACAAAAATCACTAAATTGTCTATAAATTGCACAAGTTGCGCTTAGGTGCCAACAATTTTGCCTGTCAACTTAGTGTGTTGAAAATGCGAATTTGGAACCCATTTTTGAAAACGGCACGGATGGTGCTCATCATGGCTTATCTTTGTTGTTTTGTGGCAAATTTAGTACCAAATTGTGCCATAAAGAATGAAGATTCATCCAAATGTTTATCTAGCCTGAATTTTTGGAAGTTACTCTATATATAGGTCACAGATAAAATGTATAATTTTCTTTTGTTGAGCTCTTTATCGGCCGAGTGCACCAATGGCGAGTAGCTGAATAGCGCTACCTTGCTAGTAACTGAGGCGTAACCCAACATTTTGAGAGCACCAAACCGGGGTAAGCTACTAGGCTAGTAACTTGCGAGTAATTTACGCTAAATCTTATACCTGACCGGACCCAAGAATAAGTTGGGGCATAACAGTTACCGTAACTGTATGCTGTAACTAAATGATAATTTTTGATTTGCCCGATGGACGATAACATAGATATGATGATCAATAGGAGATTTCTATCATGCAATTCATTATCAATATATGTATAATATACTCAATGATACATTTAAGCCTAATTTATTATAAAATATTTAAAATCAACAACCATGCATACAAAAATGTAGACATAATTTCAAACAATCATTCAACCAACCAATCAATCAATCAATCACAAAGTAATTAATTAATTAAATAACATGAAATCAAATAAATAAACGAATACATAAATGAATAAATACAATACCTATTTATATATATAAATGAATGAATGAATATTAACTATCATAACAAATTAATAAATACTTTAAAAGTAAATAAAAAAGATACCTGGGCCATCATGTTGTGGTTCATAGAAATGAATGATTTAATTAAAGTCACCATCTTGTTTTGAAAATAAAAGAAGAAAATATGGATATCCCGGGATTCGAACCCGTGTTTTCCGTTTATAAACGGCAACATCACAGTAGCACGCCACAGAGATTGGACGATAAAAGTGGCACGTTATTAATAAACTATAGAACTATTAATTACAAAACCGGCTTTTTATCATGAAAATTGTACCTTTTAAGTGCAAATTGTGTATGTGCCTCTCGAATTAAAAATGATTATAATGAAATGATGGTCCTTATTTTCCAGAGAATTGTAAAAACGTTAACATTTTCGGACTCAAAATTTCGTCATTTTATCTGTCTCTTAGATCAGTTCGACGTGGTCTCATTATTTACATTAACCTTGTTAACATTTGACCCAGGGAGTGTCGCAATAACTGACGACAATTCTTTTTATTTTACGGAAAACCAGTAACGTCATTGTTTGTCTCTCTAAAATATGGAAAACATTTGGCGCATGCGACAAATATTGTTTAAGTGGGACGAAAGCACCGTCCCGGACGATGTTAATTTATATGGATATTAGCATGATTAACCTCGCTAATTACTATGCTAGTTACTCGTGGAATTACATGGTTAGTAGGTTACGCTACAGTTAGGGCATAACTACTATAGGGAGGTAGCTTACCTCCCTATTAAGTTACGCCAGTTTGGTGCACTCGGCCAATTATATGCAATAACTACGGGATATGTAATTGTATGAACAAAACATTAACATAACAGGTTTCACATTTGTAACTTATTGATACCAGTATGTTTAATATATTGCTATTATGTTATATAACTATGTATAGAATATAGATGAATAAAAAAATAATAATAATAAAATATATATATATAAATAAAAACATGTAATTAAAACAAGTTTGCTAACACCCGCAGTGAAAATCGGCGAACCCGCGGTACCTCAACAACATCAAAGCAAAGCGGGTGGTGCGTGCATTGAACGGCGCACACGCAGAGTGCATTAAACAATTTCAATGCACTCCGTGTATTTTTAGTTTCTTGCTTTCAGATTGGTTTGACACCACCAAGAGTGTATGAATTTTGATTATACAGTCATAAGAAGTAACTTGTCTGGTAATAAATATGCTGATAACTTTAAGAGTATTATTTTGTTGTTGTTGAGATATTTCATGTAAAGCATGGTCTGATATCAAAGGAAGTTACAGTATCAAATGTTAAATGTTTTCCATTTTCCGCTTTTTAGTTTTCTACCCGCGGACTCACGGGAAAATTATTGATTACTGGTTGGTAGTTGTAGTTCTAACTCACCGGTGGATGCCCAGGCTGGATAGTCTGCCGGCCGCATTGTTCCAATGGATCGATACAGCACACACGCTTTACCTGTCATATTCTCCCCGGTGTTGAAAAGACAATAATGTAAAAATGAAAATCGTACTTTACCTTACAGTTAGGATTGAAACTTCCTCAATAATCAACCATTCTTAGCGGTGCAATATCTCAAATGTTAAAAGAGACATTTCCCAACAACTAATAGTAATAGTAATATGTTTGTGAGGGAGTTATACTTTTACAGTTATCAGCATATTTATTACCTGGTAATAGGAAATTTAATGTGTGTTTTGTCTTTTATCTCAACAGAGAGACGACCAATGAGTGACCCACCACGATACGGAAGAAGAAGACGTCGCTCAGCAACAGAAGAAGATGCATCCGAAGTGAAGTCTTTGCCTGCGGACGGGAAAACTCAACATCGTCATTTATTTCAGACGTTGAAGCCAGTATTTAAAGAGTTAATAAAACCAATTCGTAAACAACTTAGGGAAGCCATGAAGAAGCAGCGTGCGAAATTGGCTTGAATATTGATGTTTTCAATGTTATTACTAAACTACTAGCGGGTACCCTCGCTTAGCTCGGGTCCTCGCTAGCTGAAGTACTACAGTGCAACAGTGCAACAGTGCATGAATTACCAAAAGTGCATGTTATTGAAATTACGCTCTAATTCAAAAGTAACATATGTAAGACAAGGAGACAGTATTATATTATAGAATACAACTTGGTGATTCAATGTCATAGAGAAAAATAGTTTGACCTTATTTGCATATAATTAGCATATTATAAAGAAATATTATATTAACAATTTGCTTTTTTGTTAATTTCCCGCAAAAACTGTACATGCCATTAACACCACATTTACAGGATATGAAGTTCCCATCATTGTCAACAATTCTGTCTGAGAAAAACATTTATCTTTACTTTTTAAAAAACACCCAAATCTGTCTTAATTAAGTTTAATTATTGACCAAACTCGTTGAAATTAGTAGTAGTACTATGTATCCAAACCAGACTTGCAAGGTATCAAATAAAAGGTAAAGATGTGCTCAAAACAATGGGTTGAGCAGAGAATTAAATATTCCTTTATTATTTGACATATTTTCCTCCAAACATTTGATATATTTTTAAAAAGCACAAATGGTGTTTTGTATTTTTCTCATTAATTAAACATACAATAAACACTATAATCACAGAGAAAGATGCTAATGGTTAGCCACACAAATCTGTCAAGCCATTCGTTAACATGTTTGCTGTGTAATTAATTTATGCGCGTAATTGATCAATTAATTAGGCGTTAAATGGAAAGTTTTGAACCACTTTTCGTATGCCCAATTAAGTTATGTAAGGTTTCAAATTAATCCTTAAATTATGCTTAATAAAATGGTCAATCAACATTTTCTTAATTTCATTTGTCTTTTTCTGTAATATTAATCAAAACTTTAGACACATTAATTTTTGCAACTTTTCTAACAATAACAATGTATTTCATACAACTGTACAACTGTGCACAGACTTGGCAAAAGTCTATTAATATTTGTCCAGCCATGCACGCAAACAATAGAAGCAATCTTCAAGGACATGCTCACGCTAAGGGACCAATGTTTTGAAATCCGCGCTACAATACTTGAAATGCCATTCAGCAGTGTACTGTCAAAGGTTTCTAAAGCATAATGGTGTATGTTACTTTAGGTGACCGTGTGCTGACATGCAAGCCTGCATATACAGGTACCACCATAAAGGCATGTAGTAAGTCTAAATAGTCAAGGCCATAAAAGTAAGAAGCCAGTAGCTGGTTGGATTAGCGTGTATGGATAATCAAGTATTGACCAATCCGAAATCAGGTTTAATAAGAAATGTAACAATGCTGAAATTTGTACAAAGACAACAAAAAGAACTTGGGCATAATAAGATTATAGACATGAGTTCAAAATTGCAGATTCCTGAATTTTTTTTCATTGTTTGAAATAGACTGAGTGTGATAGTCTCAATCTGCAGCAGAACCCCCCCCCCCCCCCCCCCCCCCCCCCCCCATGGCATGGGGGCTTAGCCCTTGGTGTCCAAACATGAAAACCCCAACCATTCCTCTATTAACATAACAATTAATCTCGTTGGCATCTTTCCCATTAACAATACAACTCTGTCTTGGTCAAGCTGATGTCTGTGCACTTCACATTTAGTACACAGCTGAGCTTGGCCATTCACTCCTTCTTTCCTATAAATTTTATACAGGTAAACCAAACCATTCATTTATTTTGTTACCACATTTTGGTTTCATTTCTTAAAGAGATTGCACAGTTGATTTAAAGTGGTTTTTTTTAAATTAAGTTTCTGTTATGATTTTGAACTTTGGTGCTGTTTAAGAAATTATCTAGCTGTTTCTTTGCCTGGAGCATAACTTTTTGGACCCATTTTTACACTTTGAATATCTATACTTTGAGATGGTATTTATATGATTATGTATTGTACTAACATGTTTAGATCTGCAAGTATATTTGGTATCATTTTAGAATGAGCAATTTGTTTTGTTGGCTTTTGGTTTATAATAAGTTTGTGATTTTGATACAAAATTATGCCAGCATTTTTCGACCAACAAAATATAATCTAGTTTAGGACCATTGCTGCCAATAAATGCTCCAATTTGTTGGCAGTTGATTTTATAAATATATTGTACATGCAGGTCATTTTGTGTAGTTAAGATTGTGACACTTTTATAGTACAGAATCGGATAATATGCTCGATGTCAACTTGGAACAATTTCAAGCACTTAACAAATGCCTGGAAAGGCGGAAGACATACTATTTAAAACTTGTTATTATGTCATAAATTAAAGTGTCACCCCAATGTGTACTAATACCATTTTGATATGTTAGGCACATTGTTTTTATTTTGGAACTTTGACCAGGGAGGTGTTTTGACCATAGAGTTGATCATCAAAGGTTTTGCTTTCACAATTGTTTTATTACCATAGTCTATTAATGTGTTATGGCCATGTGTTTTGAACTGACCACCCAAAAAGGGTGGCGGCGTTGCATTTTTGGTGACGAATCATCCATCTCTCTCTATTAACTCAACAACTAAATGTGGTAGAGTTATAGTTTAGGTGTCATTTAAAAGCTTATTTATCTAGCTACACTGTGTGAATAAATCAGGTATTTCTATAACTGTTTGGCTGAGATATGATTGATTATATTTCGAAAGTCAGGGGTGGCGGCGGTGGCGGTGGCGGCGGTGGCGGTGGCGTTGTGTACAATCTCTATGGGGAATATAGAAAATGTTCCCAATTCTACGTTCAAATTACAATAACTCCAAATCTCTGTATGGTACAAACATGATTTTGCTCTCATTTTATAGATTGTTTTATATTCTATAAGTTTCTGTTTCAACAAACGTGTCAACTATTACGTAACAATTGTAATCACGAGTCGATTGCATTGTCCTTGGCTTTTTCCCTATTCTCTACACAGTGAACTTGTCCTAATTCATCGGTTTTACATACATGACTATAACAACAGAATTATTCAACCGATGATAGCAAAGTTATACATTTTTGGAAAGCTCTCAAATAGGGGAATTAAAAAATGCCGCTTAAATCAGGATAGGGTGAATAGCCAAAAAAATATATGTGAAAACTCGAATAAATATGAAATGTAAACGTTTGCGCTCATTTACTTCCCGATTTAGTATATTTCAACAAGTTACCCTTGACAACCATTATATTCTGATGGGTAAATTGCATGAGGAACTAATATGCACAGTAAAATGATGATTGGGATAGGAATAAAAAAAATATTGAGCTTTAATCAAAATATGAAAAAAGATCGATATTCTTTGAACATTCTTAATCACAAGATGTTACCATTAAGTCCTATGCAAATTCCAATCTCATATTTGGATTCCTTGTGAGATTACCGTTTAGAAAATATATACTTTTTATGGGGTAGAACCAGTAATTATTGCGATATGCTAATTCGAATCTCAGATGGTGTAAAATGTAAAAATCTGGACATGCAACGGGAAGGATGGCGAGTTCAAAACACATGGCCTTATAGTTTATTCCTGGATTAAGAGTTTTATTGAAATCCAAGATTATTATTTACCATCAACGGGTTATAAATGTGTTGTTAAGTTTGGCTATTCATGCTCAATCTCAAGTTAATCCCTATGGGTATTTCTATTTTTGTGTTCTGGGAAGTGTACTTGAAAATGTAAAGCCAATCAACAGGTCTGTCCACTTGATCATAATATCTCTTGTACCAGTTCATTGAGTTTAAATCCTTATATTGTATTGTGTTGGAGTGATGTAGTCATTTCTGTAGCAGAGTTTAATTTTGGTTTTCTTTATATGTTTTTACCCAGTAACTAGGCAACTGCTACTTAATTCACCCATATCATTTGAAAGAAAGTTTGAATTACTTTCCATCCGGTCACCGTTGCAACCAGTTCGGTTATATTCCCCCTCCAGGAATTTTAGTAATTTAATACAATTTTATCTTCAAGTTAAAGTTGATCAATATCACAAAATGTATACAGGTAAGCCAAACCATTCATTTATACACCTATCAGTTGTTAGACGTACTATACGACCCCCGGGAATGGTGCGTCACTTTACCGAGGTGCATCAACTTCTCATGTACCATGACGCACCCTGTGTCAAAAGAGCGACGGACCTTTGTCATACAATATACGCACCCTCGGTCAATTTTGTGACGCACCATTGGTTGATTCTGACGGACCATATGACGCACCCCCGTTGACGATTATTTTTTTCGTACATGATCCTAGTGAACGGGCCTGTCTCCTCACCTCTGCTGTGATTATTTTTCGTACATAATCCTAGTGAACGGGCCTGTTCCCTCACCTCTGCTGTGGTTAGACTGTTATGCGCTTGCGTGGTATAGCGCAATGCTGATCCCATATATTTTATGTAACAGTACTCTCAAAATGAAAGGTTCTCGGTCTACTGTCGGTTCCTTGTTTTTTCTGTTTGCCAAACTCTTGCACACTTGCACGGCAATCAAGTGATTTCAGGCATTTTAGAACCTGCAGTATATCGGAAAAGTGATGTTTGCCGTAAATAACGGTAAAGTAAGGCCTGGTTGGTGGTATAGTATGGCATGTATTTTAATTATAAAGTTCGGATTTTGTTGTTCGTAAAAATGATGTACACTTTGACGCACCCATGTAAAGTGACGGACATTGACGCACCCTTCGTCAATTTCGTGACGGACCAAAGGCTGCCACTGACGTACCCTCCGTCACGAATGTGGTGGTAAACAACGCACCCGTGACGCACCTCTCCCGGGGGTCGTATAGTGCGTCTTACAACTGATAGGTGTATTATTTTGTTATCACATTTTGGTTTCATTTCTTAACGAGATTGCCCTATCCAAAATAAGATAATTATTTGAAGTGCACTCTTTAGATTATATTAACAGATTTAAAGTTGGTATTTTTGGAAAATAAGTTTCTGTTATGATTTTGAACTTTGATGCTGGTTAAGAAATGATCTAGTTGTTTCTTTGCCTGGAGCATAACCTTTTTTGGACCATTTTTACACTTTGAATATTTATACATTGAGATTGGTATTTATATGATTATGTATTGTACTAACAATGTTTAGATCTGCAAGTACATTTGGTATCATTTTGGAATGAGCAATTTGTTTTGTTGGCTTTTGGTTTATAATAAGTTTGTGATTTTGATACAAACTTATGCCATTATTTTTCGACCACCAAATCTAATCTAGTTTAGGACCATTGCTGCCAATAAATACCCCAATCTTTTGGCAGTTGATTTAATAAATATTTTGTACATGCAGGTCATTTTGTGTAGTTAAGATTGTGACACTTTTATAGTACAGAATCGGATGATATGCTCGATGTCGACTTGGAGCAATTTCAAGCACTTAACAAATGCCTGGAAAGGCGGTAGACATAATATTTAAACTTATTTATTATTCTGTCATAAATTAAAGTGTCACCCAAATGTGTATTAATATACCATTTTGATATGTAAGGCACATTGTTTTTATTTTGGAACTTTGACCAGGGAGGTGTTTTGACCATGGAGTTGATCATCAAAGGTTTTACTTTAATTTTACAATTGTTTTATTGCCATAGTCTATTGATGTTTTATTGAAATCTTAGAGTATTAGTTACCATCAACGAGTTATAAGGGAATTGTTAAGTTTTTGCTATTCATACTTAATCTTAATCCCTATGGGTATTTCTATTTTTGTGTTCTGGGAAGTGTACTTGAAAATGTAAAGCCAATCAACAGGTCTGTCAACTTGATCATAATATCTCTTGTACCAGTTCAATGAGTTTAAATCCCTATATTGTATTGTGTTGGAGTGATGTAGTCATTTCTGTAGCAGAGTTTAATTTTGGTTTTGTATATATGTGCTTACCCAGTAACTAGGCAACTGCTACTTAATTCACCCATGTCATTTAAAAAAAAGTTTGAATTACTTTCCATCAGGTCACCGTTACAACCACTTATATTCCACCTCTAGGATTTTTATCCATCGCAGCATCTGTTATGTGTATTAAATAAAAGTATTCATCGTGAAAGTTCAGCATTGTTTCAAGTTATTTATCTCCTCGAGTATCACCCGTACACTTATCAAACTGCTTTATACATTTCACGGACATAAATTATGCTAATGAGCTAATACGTGAAGGGCGCCGCTCATTAAATGACGTCACTCACATCATCGATATTTTTGTAACGCCAAAATTGTACACTCTTAGAAGGTCAGGATCATATATGAGACGAAAAGGATCAATTTTGATCCAGAAGCGGTATCACATATGAGCTTACCCTTTCCGGATCAAAGTGATCCGGCAAGCAGGATCAAAAAGTTTGATCCGAAATGGGATCAAATATTTCTGTCAAATGATACTGAAACGGATCAAAATAATGATCCTGCTTGTCGGATCACTTTGATCCGGAAAGGGTAAGCTCATATGTGATACCGCTTCTGGATCAAAATTGATCCTTTTCGTCTCATATTTGATCCTGACCTTCTAAGAGACCCACTGCAGACTATATATCGAGTGCAAGCTTACTACATCGTGTAGGCCTAGTACATCGCAGTGATCGTGACATTTTGTGAGGAGCATTTTGACCAAAAATCGTACTGATGGCACTGGTCAGGTACAAGAAATTTGTTCACAAGAATAGAGCATGTTCAAACATAAAAATAAAACTACTTTACCGACAAAATCATGTAACATTTTACAGATTAGACTGGATAACTTACCGCGGTATTTCACCCTTGTTTCAATGGCGACCGAATTCAAAAGATCGTCTGCTTGTCGTCTATCGGTTTGCGAAAGAGTGACGTCAGTCACCTATTGACCAATGAACTTTTTCATCGAATTGATCCGGAAATCAGATCAAAGTTGATCAAGGTGAATTTGATCCGTTTGTTGATATCTATCTGGAAACGGATCAAAACGATCCGAAAACGGATCAAAACGATCCGAAAATGATCCTTAAAGGATCAAAACAAAGTGAGCCGGAAATCTACTCATGTATTTGATCCTGACCTTCTAAGAGTGTAGGGTTGAAATTCTAGGTCGATTAAAATGATGTGCTTATTTGTTGTCTGTGAGCTTTTGTGAATTTTTTCCCGTATTGAAGTATTTTTTTATTGAAAATAGACAGTTCAAATTAAACGTTGGTTCCAAGTTCAACAGACAGCACATGTATTTAAGGTGACAGCAACTACAATATGCAGGCAACATTTGAGAAAAAACGATGCCCGGCTTTGCAAGGGAGTGTACGGGGAAGTGTACGGGTGACCATGACAAACCAAAACAGCCTAGTAAATAACCGCCTCCGTGGCGCAATTGGTTAGCGCGTTCGGCTGTTAACCGAAAGGTTGGTGGTTCGAGGCCAGCCGGGGGTGTTGTTTCTTTTTGCATTTAATGCAGATCGACAAATCACAGTAAAAATATAATATTGACAAAATCACAGACCACTTACACAAAAATCGCATCTGCGCATGCTCCTGTCGTGATCGAAATCCAACACACAAGCAATGGGCGAGTTTTATAAGTGCCACAGTTATAATCTGAAACATCATTAAATCATTTTTTGGGCGAGAACCCTATGTTAAATACATACAAAAATAGAAATATAAAGCATTTTAACTTCCTATTTGTAGGATAGTGTTCAACTGTCATTTGAATTTATGTCTGTCCTATTATTGTCATTCAATACTCTGTTAGCGCAATCGGTAGCGCTTCAGACTTATAATCTGTAGACCGTGGGTTCGAATCCCACAGAGAATGTTTTGTTTTTCCCGTTACTATTATATTTAGTAAATGTAGAGTTTATTTTAATATCGTTCAATCATAATATTATTTTGATCCCAGATACTTTTCATTTTATTTAATAGAATGATGTAATAAATACCCTATTTAAACTGTAGTTTCGAAATAGAGACAACCCCGATTTTGGAACATTACCTCAAACAAGTCAAAGGGTGCCGAACCCAACTTGATTTACTATTGTGAATTCTCTGAGCAGTGACGTCCTTGTGTATTGCTATGATCTTCGCAGCGTTTAAAGGGACATTAAGTGGTGTTGAAAATTTTAAATGTTTAAAAATTTATTTCAGAATTCAAGATGAACATTAAAAATTGCCATTATTGTTGTTTCTACTAACAAAAACACAGCAAAACTTGATTAAAACAATATCATCGCTATTTATTGAAAAACGCCCTCTATGCAAATATGGTTCGCGTTATGTATCACGCGTACTGCAGGGGGATACTGTCGGACGTAAAATGCTCGTCGCGGCTGTACGAGCATTTTTGAATCGACATTTTCTTGTACAAAGAGGGCTGATTTTTCTTAATCCTTATACACAGAAAAAAATAAATGAGTCATTATCGTAAAATGAGTCACTACACGGACAAAATGACTCATTTTGAGCCATAGTGTGTCACTACACGGACAAAATGACTCATTTTTCGATGATGACTCACCTTTTTTCTTTCTGTGTAGGTGTAAGTTCATACATGTAATACAATTATAAAAATATACTAATCCCAGTTTTTATCATAATTGAGGGCGCAGCCTCCAATACATCTCTTAGTGTCCCTTTAAATCCAAATTATTTTACTTCAAACATTAGTTTTTGTCATTGTCTTCAAACTCAACTAAATTTGGAAATACAAACTCCCCCTAATTGATAATGATAACCATAAATAATTCAACTTCAACAAATTACCCAACAATTCACAAATATTAAATTAAAACGCCAAACATGACCATTTTTTTTAAATGTCCTATTGGTATCATATGTCATACGTTGGGGAGTATTAGTACCATAGAACAAAATACTGTAATGTGCCTTTCATTCATATAGTATAGAGGATCATTGATTTTCAATGTCAAAACATTATTGTCTAAGCTGATGAAACGCTTACCAGATTTCATTCTCATTTGTGTTGGAATCCAATATCCAACTGGTGCTTTGGATATTGATTCGCCTTGCAACCGCGAAACCCGCGAACCGCACAAATTAATTTAGATACAAAATGATTCCACGCCCGGTCATTTCAACGAAGCTACAAACATGACAAACAGATAACAGTAGACCATCCAAAGGCAATAAATGTGCTTTAAAAAATGCATCACGGCATTTTTTGTTACAGCTCTACATCTAGGCTTAATTGAGTGCTTAGATAGCAAGGTTTCCAATGAAGGGGGGTGTCTGGCGTATTGATCCATCGGAACAATACGGCCGACAGTTCCAACCTGCGCATGTATCCCCAATTGCACTACCGGTAATAGATAAGGTACCCGTACGACGGTAGATGGGTCCGCGTGTAGAAAATAAAAACGTGAAAATGAAATCGGACTTCACCTTACATTTTGGAGTGTCACTTCCTCAATAATCATTTTTTTTAGGTACATGTAGGATAGGCCTATAATTGTTAGAGTTAGAAGCCCATACCTTTATAGTTACTTTTTTTGATGACTGTGTATCATTGCGTGTACAGACAAAGACCGGGATGATCCCCTACTCTTTACGAAAGAGTCTGTGACCTTTTAACGTACGGGTCGGGGATAGCTCTTCCGATACACGGGACCAACATTTCTACGTGACTTCCGAACACACGGTGCGCCTATGTACATGCCTACTTCAGTCTGCACGGTCTGAAGGAGGCATGGGGACGAGGCTGTGTTGGTGTATCGTATTGAACTCACGCTCAAACGATTCACCAATAGAACTACGGTGCACAGCAGTGTTACGACGCTCTAAACCGACTACGCCACCTCGCCCTTTCATACTGTGACACAGGCTGCAACATGGTGGTTGCAAAGGATGGAAAGTGGTCATGGGCGGTAATGAGTTTGGTGACATTTTTCGTATTCTTGACGATGGGCACCATTAAAGGTATCAGTGTTCTACTGCCAGACATGAAAGAACAGCTTTCGGCAGACACGTGGATAGTCGGATCCTGCATATCAATCATTGTTGGTTGGGGTTATTTGTTAGGTAAGTGTTGACCTGATTCAGTTCGAGGAAGTAATCCATACCTGAAAGCCTGTAAAAAAAATCCACTCTCTTTAAGGCCAAGTAACAAAAATAACGTGCTTCTCGTCCGGACTGTTTTTTAAAAATCAGTGAGGGCGGCCCTTACTGTTTGTTAATTTTGAATTTGTTGTTATTTTTCAGAAGCCAAATTAAAAGCATTTTGAATAATTGTTTCGATATTCGTATCACTATCTATGCCAACGAGTGTTTCTCGTGTCTTTTTCATTGAAATATAGTTGAAAATGATGGACACGCTCACTCACAACAAAGACAGGTAGGCCTATGATTTTTGAATTTTTTCGAACTTTTTTTGGAATTTTGAAGGAATTTGTGAAAATAACAAATAACACAAATATCGGAGCGGCGTCAAAAATCGGTGTGGGCGGGGACGTGAAACACGTAATTTTTGTTACTTGGCCTAAAAGCGTTCTGCCTTTTAATTGACTCATGTACGAAACCATTTAACCCTTTCAGCAGTAAAGGGTCGTATTGTTTCTATTTGCCATGAAAAGAGTTCGATTAGCTAGGCTTTTAATAAGTTGTTAATTTCACTGAATACCTATCATCTTCTGACGCAAATGGCATTCAATTGTTTGGCAACAACTGATGTTTTAAACAAAACATATACTATAATAGTTCATACGGGTCTTACGTATACGTGAATTGTACGTAAGACTATTATACAGGGTGTCTCAAAAAAGTTTCCCATGATTTAGAAAATTAATTAAAAATACATCCCATGTCTTTTGGTCTTTTCGGACTGTTGGTAAGCCTGTTAGTCAAATTCACTTTATTCCATTGAAATTCACCACTTACCGAGATATGATCAATACAGTAACAGAGTGCGAATCCCACTTTCGCCAATTTGAACAAGAAAATGGCTTTTAACTGAAAAAACTGCTTTATGATTTCGATGATGATTTTAGGTATGTCAATGTATTGTTTAAATTACCGTCGATTTTTATTTTACGGAATCATGGATAATATGGATGGAAATATGTTTTTTGTTCACTGCAAATTCAACAGAAAACTGAGGCAAAAGCGTGTCAGGTGTTCAAATCCGATGGTTTTGAACACTCGTTGTTCAAATCAGATGGTTTTGAACACTCGTTGTTCAAATCAGATGGTTTTGAACACTCGGACGCTTTTTATTGGAAAAGTCTTCAATTACTTTCACCAAGAACTCACATTCTTGTCAATAATGATCTTCTAAGAAATAAACAAGGCCAAATCATTAAAATTTAATTCGTTTTTTGGTAAATTATAGCCTAAATTTGGACATCTTTCGGACGGCAACGTTCAAAATTGAACTCCAAACTTTCAAAACCTTTAAACTCCACCGTTCTATTTTGAAAGTTGATGTTCAGTTTTGAAAACGTGTTAGGTGTTCAAAAGGAGTTACATTTTTTTACAAGCATCCGAGTGTTCAAAACCATCTGATTTGAACACCGAGTATTGAAGTAATAACATTTTAGAAGATATATTATTATTGATTTTTGTTATTATGTTCAATTCCACACTGAATGAAGATTCTAATGAAAGAGCTTTCTTCACGCAAAAAGTGGCCAAAGGTAAATTTGAACATGCCCGAGTAGATTGGCCATAATTTGATAACGGAAGCTCCAAAATGGATAGATTTGTTTTTGTTATGGCACATTTAAAGATTGCTGAACATGATAACTATAGTTACGCACAATTTTTATATTTTTCATGGCCCAAAAAATAATGTTTCACATGGGACATTTTTTGAGACACCCTGTAGTCGCCAAAGTAATATTTTACATCATTTTACATCACATTTTACGTATAACTGCGTACAAAAACCACAATAATTATAATAACTATATTTGAATTAGGCGTAGTCTCAGTTCAACATCTCAATTACGAATTGCTAAATTATGGTTGCATTCAGCATGTTCAGATATGAAACATTTTTTGTTTACGATGTGAAACTAATTGAACCGTAAACTATTTGTACATTCATGGTACATTGAACACTGGAGTGCACTGTGTTGATCTCGGATTATATTTATTATCATATTATCGCGCACAGTTAGAAATGTCTATAGTTTGATATCAGATCCAAATTGGCGAAGCCTCTTTACAGCGGCGAATTAATACAGAAGTACGCGGGCGCGCGTGAAGGCATCAATCGCACTTTGCACCATATGCGTGACGCGTGCGTGCGGCCAAAACAACGTTCGTCTGGTTTTCACGCGATTATGCTTGGATTACTTTAGCGCGCGGAGAGGAAAAACTGAATATTTCTCGCCAATTTGGAACTGATAAAACTATACATACATACATAAATACACCCCCTATCTTTATTTATTCACGATACACAGGTCAACATAATACAGCTGTTTTTCACTGAGACCGTGATTTTTTTTAATTTTTTTAATTTTATTAACGGTATAAAAAATAGCCAGCAGGCACCATAAGCTGAAAAGGCCGGCTTTACAATGCACAACAGCTTAATACAATACAAATATATATCTCGAAAATACAGGCATAAAAATATTGCAACGAAATACAGACATCAGCAAAATACATTAATCATCCAAAACGCCATTGAGCATTTTTATGATGTAAGGGATGGTGGATTTTTGGTATTTATGGTATTGCACAAGGGTTGGGGAAATATGTTGCTGCGACGGATATTGTGGTTAATGGATCTCTTCTCTGGGAGAAGGTGGCGATGATTAAGTCGATTTAACATATTACATACAATTTATACCTTTACAATTACATGATGAAATAATTTCATTAAATCGTAAAATTAAATAGCAATATCTTTCCACTTTTCTAAGATATTGCACAGCAAAGATTGGTGTAGGGGAGAGCGGGGAGTGTACACTGAAAAATAATTTATTTGGTGTCATTTTGACACTAAAACAAGCGTCAAAAAATGGGTCCTCAGTTGGCCACCTAAAGGTGTCAAATTGACACCATTATGGGTGTCATATTCATTTTGACACCTTTGGGTGGTTACCTGAGGACCCATTTTCGAAAATGCCATTACACCCCAAATGGGGTGTAATATTGACTCTCTTAAGTGTCATATTGAGTTTGACACCCTAAAGGTTTCAAATTGACACCATTATGGGTGTCAAATATGACACCTTTGGGTGTCATATTCATTTTGACACCTTTGGGTGGTTACCTGAGGACCCATTTTCGAAAAATGTCATTACACCCCAAATGGGGTGTAATATTGACTCTCTTAAGAGTCATATTGAGATAGCACATGTTTAGGAGCCGTTTTCTCGTCGCCATTTTGTTTGCATGTTACGAGCCGGTAAGACTGGTAAGTACCGATCTGCTCCATTTCCAGACATTTTTGATAATAATTATGATACAATTAGCGTAATGTAAGACGTCCGTATGAAAAAGATGACCACTGAGCCAGATAAATCGGGCTACATGTATGTAATGTTGCACATATCATCGTATGCATGCATGACGAACACACACATAGTAGTACTAGTACATGTAGGTCCATTCACTGACACACAGTCCAACAAAATGCTAGTCTCTGACTATGAAATTGTAATTCATTTCATCAGTTAGTTGGCGCAATATTAAACAACATGAACAAGGCTTACATTACGCTAATTGTATCATAATTATTATCAAAAATGTCTGGAAATGGAGCAGATCGGTACTTACCAGTTTTACCGGCTCGTAACATGCAAACAAAATGGCGACGAGAAAACGCATGCGTTGATATGTTGATAGACGCCCAATTTGGTGTCAGAATTACACCAATTGGTGTCAGAATTACACCAGTTGGTGTCAGAATTAAATTACACCAATTGGTGTCAGAATTACACCAATTGGTGTCAGAATTACACCAATTGGTGTCATGCTGCTTCGACGCCTCTAAAAACCGTGAGCTTTCCCGCCAACTATTGACGCCCTTGGAGTTATTTCAATTAATCTGACACCAGTCTTGGTGTAAATCACTAAATGATCACTGAAAGGTGTCCGTCGGACACTTAGCGGTGTCACCGTAAATTATGTGCAAACCCATATCATTGACGATTACACCAATTTTGGAGTCAAAATAACGCCTTTGTAAGTGTCATTTACAGTTGACTCCAAGAAGGCGTCGCTGTGACACCAATTTATTTGTCAGTGTACACCCTAGAGGCAGGTTCGCCCTCCACGTGATTCTCATCATTACGGCACAATATATTCCGCTATTTGTTGCGAGCTTCCAATGGAACATGGCAGAAGATAATGTTTTAGAATGTGGTATATACGAGGGTCATTCAATAAGTTCTACCTCCTCACTCATAACATCGCTTATATACACTGCAAATTGAGTGTTTTGAAATTAAACATCTAAACATGTTTACTTTCTGAGCGCTTGTGTCCAATTGCTAAGCACTTGCTAGGTGCTTAGCAATTAAACATACTCGACTTAACAAAACATGTTTAATTCTTTAGCATTACATATTTAAAGTCTAAACGTTTGCTAGTCGAAACACTTGCTAAACACATTAGGCCATATACGTTTAGTAATTAAACACACGTTATATGAAGTAAATACTACCTAAACATGTTTAGGTTATCAGGCGTTTAGCATTTAAACATCTGTTGAACACGTGACGAACAATATTGAATGTTATTGGTTGAACGTATTGGGTCATGTTAGCGACTGTCGCCATTTTGGATTTCACTAAGTGGGCATCGTATTTAGTAAATTGGGATGGAAAATCAGATTTTCCATCTCAAATTGAACCAAATAGAACTGTGATGTCATGTGGAAGGCCGTCAAATATGTTATGGTCACAAATGTTGTTCAGTGAGTTGGTGAGACGTTACGAGGTAAGGTAGTGAGAGCCTATACATGTAGTATCAATTGTTATCCCATTGTTATGCTCATCGTGTGTGTGTAATAGTTTAAGCTTACTTAACTTCAATACAGCATATGCCGTGATCTACATTTATGATGAGCGAATAGTTTGATGAATTTAAGTATAGGATCTAACCATCTTACCAACAATATCACATCAACTTCTTATAACTTTTGACCACAACCTAACATGTTGACGGCCATAGCAACCACTGACAAAGCCTGATTGCATGCACTGCCACGGAACATGTTTAGAATCTAAACATTTGATCATCTTAAAATGTTTGCTTTTTAAACATTGAAGTGATGGACATGTTTCAGTGCTAAACATTTATGATGACACTAAACATGTTTAGCATTTAAACATATTTAGAAAGTGTAGTCAAACTAGTGTTTAGCATTAGTGTTTAGGTTGTAAACATGTTTAGATGATAATCATCTAAACATGTTTAGTAATTAAACATGTTTAGAAAGTGTCTTCAAGATAGTGTTTAGCTTTGTGTTTAGGATCTAAACACCCAATTTACAGTGTAGTGAATGTCAGCCTCATGACAATTGTCATAATTATAGCTCTGAATCATAGCTACACATTTATAGTATACAAATATGGACTGCTTATGAGAGAAATGGGGTGCCGGTCTCCAGATCACCGAGGGACAATATTTCACCCCCATTTCACGAATAAAGAGCAGTCCATATTTGGTTTATATAAAACATGGAAATATTCACTCTTGAACACATAGATTTTAGTGAATATGCTAGTCGATTCTCGACTAAAATAAGCTTACTTTTAAAAATGTTGAGTAGTTAGTTTACTCCGAGTCCTACTCCATCAAGTCGCCGAGGAAAAATTACTCTAATGCTGAACTCATCTCATCTCGTTGCAGAATGCCCTCAACGTCAGGTGAAATGACAACAAATATTTATGATTCATGACTAAAATTAACTGAAATGTTAATTCAGCTGATAAAAGATCTGTGCGGTAAACCAATAATAATGCAATGCAGTCGACATGTTTACGTTTGAAGCGATTCCTCTTTTGCCACTGCTTTTGCTGTTGTGCACTGAGCGGACTTCGTACACACAGATGGCGGTGGAATCGATTTATTGTTTATACCGAGTAGGGCCTTTTAGATTTGTAGAAATTAGAGAAAGCTTTATGTAGAATGACGATCACATTCAGGTTCTATACAGGGTCTCTCAAGACCCTCCATGTCGGGATCGTACGCCGAGCCTACGAGGGAGGGCATTTTTGGTCTATTCAAAAAGGACTATTGACCGTCCTTTTTGAAAGACACAAAAATGACCGGGAATGACGTCAAGCAATGTATTATCCACCAATCAGAAGGCTAGAATATTTTCATGGGTTATATATTAAATACTTATTGATACCTATTTCACTTTTGTCATGCAATCAAAGTCAGGGAGAGATTTTGGATATCGGACACGGAATATTACCCCAAAGATAAATACATGTTTTTTCGTTCTCTCTCCGTATTGTATGATTAGGTATAACCGCCTGATTTAAATACTGAAAATATAAAACAATGGATGATTTCTGAATGTAATGCTATACTATCATGTATAAGTCTGATTGTAAGCAATATTAACCTTTGTTGCTTGCAAATAGTATAACATCAACTCGAATGTATTGACACGCCTTTAGCATACTGGAATACTGATATTCAGTCAAATGTTCGTTGTTACAAGTCAAGCCACAGTGATGCGTCGAATGTTAAATCTTAACATGATAGTAACTTTATCAGTTTTCCTTATAATGCAACATTTAGAATAGTTAATCAGGTAGTCTTATAATATATCCATTTAGTCCTGTATAATCAAGATCTCTTAGTTCCTATGAAAAGCAAATATAACTTTTGCAGCGGTTCTCTAGGGTATGGGTTAAACTTGATGGCTGTCCTGATCTGGTTCTTGCTAATTAGAGGGCATTTTTCGCCAAGAAATCAGTAACTTGTATTGTTTAAAGTCTGTTCAAGAGATATCTGTAACTTAGAACGATTGTAATTGACCGATAGGTACATTTTTGTCTTTTAGAATTGGCCAAATGAATAGCACTTGGGAGACATTTGGCTATGTTTACCCGTTTCCGTCGCACTAAATGGAAGTTTGGTTTTTACTGCATATCCAGAAAAGTACAATGAGTATTCAGACCAATTTAATATGATTTTGTAGCTGAGATTAAAAGCTTCAACTGTGGAATATTGCATACGACTGGCTTGTATAATAGCAAAGTTATGATGTGGGAGGTAGAACTTATTAAATGACCCTCGTATTATCATTTTAACATTTTAAACGAGTATATTACGCAAATATGACCCCACCCTTAAAGGCATATTATGTGATCTTTTCCAGGGGCGCCTTCTATTCATAATTTTTTTAAAGGTAGATTTTCTTGCAGATTTACATTTCTGATCATGGTATGTGAATTTAGAGTGAAAAATAATTAATTAATTATAAATCGTATCGCTCTGTGACTCAGAATATATTTATGATTGGAAATGTAATCTGCAAGAAAATCTACTTTCTAAAAAAAATCATGAATAGAGGGCGCCCCTGGAAAAGATCACATGATATGTCTTTAAATGTCAGACTCCCTAAATTTTATTTTGGAAGAAAATCACATTGCTTAACAAATGTGTAGGTTTCATATTCCGTTATTTTGATTGGACCCCACAATATTTCGGACATCACTTGGCAGTCTGTAGTGGATGGCTATGATGTCATCGGGGCGCATTAATACACCGGCAACGAAAACAGAACTTGCAGTCCGGAAGTTCCCCGGGGGTTTCCCTTCGGTAAACAATAAACAAGTGTAGATTGACGTTAAAAACACAGCATAACTACCAGATCATAACGAATAGAACCAAAAATCAAGAAGGTCACGCGATATGAACTCGCCTCCCAATAGGGTGGTGCTGTTACACTTTTAAGTTTCATGCTGTCATATTCCTTAAATTATTAAAACCACAAAAGCTATCTCAACAAATTTGGTATCATTTTAGAGCCCTGATAACAAGCTATCTGCCTACAAAATGGCATTGGTATAGCTAATACAGAAGGGGAGATGCAGCTGTTTGAAATTTGCAGACCAGGGGTGGTGCTCCGGGGGGGGGGGGGGGTACTCGGATTTGGTTTGGTCGGGGGTGTGCCGCTGGAGATTCAAAACCCATACCCATTTTTAGGGGTGATTTTGGAAAAATCGGTACCCATTTTTAGGGGGTTTGCTTCATTTTAGACCAAATGTTCGCAAATTATCGGGAAAATAGACCTATTTTCTGCAAATTTTCGCGAAAATAGACCTAATTTTGGCAAATTTTCGCGAAAATAGACAAACAAATTCGCAAAAATAGACCCATTTATAAATTAAAGTGTCACCTCAATGTGTACTAATACCATTTTGATGTTTTGACCATAGAGTTGATCATCAAAGGTTTTGATTTCACAATTGTGTTATTACCATAGTCTATTAATGTGTTGGTCACGCGTTATGAACTCGCCTCCCAATAGGGTGGTGCCGTTACATTTTTTAGTTTCATGCTGTAATTTTCCTCAAATATTTTTAAAACCACAAAAGCTATCTCAACAAATTTGGTATCATTTTAAAGCCCTAATAACAAGCTATCTGCCTACAAAATGGCATTGGTATAGCTAATACAGAAGGGGAGATGCAGCTGTTTGAAATTTGGAGACCAGGGGTGGTGCTCCGGGGGGGGGGGTACTCGGATTTGGTTTGGTCGGGGGTGTGCCGCTGGAGATTCAAAACCCATACCCATTTTTAGGGGTGATTTTGGAAAAATCGGTACCCATTTTTAGGGGTTTTGCTTCATTTTAGACCAAATGTTCGCAAATTATCGGGAAAATAGACCTATTTTCTGCAAATTTTCGCGAAAATAGACCTAATTTTGGCAAATTTTCGCGAAAATAGACAAACAAATTCGCAAAAATAGACCCATTTGTAAAAAGTGACCCCATTATTAGGGATTTCCAGCACAAAATCATACCCCATGTTTAGGGATTTCGTGCCCAAAAAGCTACCCATTAGAGCGGCACACCCCCGTATACCGTCTTAGGCGAGTACCCCCCCCCCCCCCCCGGGGTGGTGCTGGAAGGGGTGCCGCCGGAAGGGGTGCCGCCTGTACAAACTCAATGGGGATAATCCCATGCATCCTTTTTCTTTACAATAACTAGTCATCCCTAATGTTACAAACGCCATTCTGGTCCCATTTTAAAGGATATTTAGTAGTCTTTAAGTATGTGGTTCAACAGACTTGTCAACTATTTGTAACAACTAATTAATTATGGATAAGAAAATGATCATCAGCTTTCTTCCTATTCGCTACACAGTACACAGTCAACATGAATAATCAGCCTCAATTAACCGGTTCCGTTCGGTTCTCACTAAACGTGTCGTCTGTTATAATATACACACATAATGAGGTCAAATAGTAACACTCTGGTGAACACGACCGGTTGAAAGTGCCTCGTCACACACGTGAGCAATAACATCTTGAAGTAATGGGCTCTTTTAAGACTTAAAAGTTTCAGTTGACAACCAGTACAATACAGCTATTGATTTTCGCTGGGGTTGGCTTTTTCAATCTGTTTATAGCTCAATTAACTTTTTAAAATCAATACCGAAAGTCTATGAATGTTTTTTTTTTATAGAACGATTATAGAGAGAGCTATTATGACCGCAAAGTAACAGATTGATAGTGTAAATTGGTCAGATTACAGCATTAAGTCAACCGGCGGTTGTTCAGTGTTGCATGCGCGAATATTCATATACCAGTAAAATATTTGACCTGCAAGAACCGGGCGGAACCGCCCGTAACCGCCAGTCAACGGGCGGTCGAGTTTTGACGTCTCCCCTAACAACTAATTAATTATGGATAAGACCATGATCATCAGCTTTCTTCCTATTCGCTACACAGTCAACATGAATAATCAGCCTCAATTTACCTGATTTATAAAAATGACTATAACAGAAAAAGTTTTCAACCTATGATAGCAAAAGTATACATTTTTGGAAAGCTTGTAACTAGAGGAATTCAGAAATGCAGTTTATATTAGAGGAATTAAGAAATGCAGTTTATATCAGGGAAGGGTTCATCCTTAAACAAATATTTCTGAAAATTCTAAAAATATGTAAAATAAAAATTGGAGATATTCACTAGCCGGTATAATTACCATACCGACGTAGTAACTTTGACAATTATATATCATCTAATGGGTAATTTCATGAGGAATTCAAATATGTAAAGTCAATAATGATAGGGGTAGGAATAAAAAATATTTAGATCTCAAATTAAAAATTAAAAAACTCTGATATTTTCCGAACATTTCCGATCATACCATTTTAATTCTTGGTCGTACTATAATTTTAATGGCATATTTGGTTTCCTCATGCAATTTTCCTTAAGAAAATGTATACTTTTACTACCTCAGGGGGTATACAAGCAAATACAAATGTGTAAAGTTAAAATCATATCGCGAAAGCCAAAATCCGTGTGTTACGCGAAAGGAGGCGAGCTTAAAACACATGACCATATACATTGCATGGATGAGCATGGATGAGCATTTGTAAAAGCTCAAGGGGTACTTGACACCACCACAGATTGACTGTCTGTGTTGATATGCACTGTTGCAAACATATTGATGCAAGAAAAGTCTATAAAAAAGGAAACTACGTTACAAAGTTTTTGAGTAAATACTTGGTTGCATGTCTGCAAGCCGTGACAAGTTCGTTGCGTTTGTTTAGGGTGGCCATTGACGGCTTGCACATGATGAAATATTTTTCCAGTATGCACAGATTACATCTTCTCATAAAAGTACATTAGGAACACACCATTAGATACTCAGGGGGTGGGGGGGGGGGGGGGGGCGTTGCATGGAAGTTTAAAAAAGCAAAACACTTTGCCCACTATCCAGGAAAAAACAACAACTTTGCCCACCAACCAGGAAAAGAAAAAAAAGATGACTCACCCAACTCACCCAACTCAATGTAAAGAAAACAGTAAAACCTAAAAAAAAACCACTGTGCCGCCTTTGCTAAAAAAATCAGTAAAAAAAAAAAAAATCGCCTACTTCGGTGGCCAAAAAAAAAAAAATCCGATCGACCCCAACTTCCATGCCCCCTCCCCTGAAAATCAAATGGTGCGTCCCTTATGTCTGTTATTCTGTTATTCAACGAAAGCCGTTTAAAAACTATTGTACTTTTTAATTCACTATTGAGCAAATATACCTCTGACAATCTGTGTTGATTTTTACAACACTTATACTAATAAAGCCTATGGAGAGGGTGGTTCTAAAATGTTTACTCTCGTGTTTGCCAAAGATGGAGATATCGTTTATAACTGCACAAACAAATCATACTGGTTAGTTAATTTCCATTCTTTGGGTAGGCTTAATTAAATAAATACAAAATTGGCGGTCGTTTTATGAGTTTTGAAGTTAATTGATTTCATGGACTGTTTGCGACATGTGGGCGTAGCCAGGAGGCTTGTCATCCCGGGGGTACGAGAGTGGCGTGGGGTCCAGGGCCCACATTACATAAGGGCCCCGGTAGGTCCTGGGACAAAGCCTCTGCTGCAGGTGATTAGGATTGGTATTGATTCCCCACGACGAGAAACGCCATGAAATTGGAGATAAAAGTATATAAAACCCTTTAACTCCCCTGAATTGTTAATGACCCTTGGTGCTGGGTTACCTGTAGCTACGCCGCCAATGAATGCACACAACAAGATCAAATGACCGTTTCATTTCTTCCAAATTTCTTTTTAATTCACGAATTGGGCAGAGCTCCAAACTGAAAAAGAGCCCAAACCCTAATTGGAGGTGATTCTTGTAAATAATTAATTTCAGAGTGTTTATAACATTAATGTGAAAGTTTCAGATTAAAAATTCAAACCAAAAAATAAAAAAATAAAAAAATACAAATAAAAGTACATCGTTAGTACATTATAAGTACATCTTTAAAGGATGATATCTCAGTTTGGAGTTTTCATAAAGACTAACTGAAAAATTATATAACTCCGCTTAAAAAAAGAGTACCATTGTTAAGCGGAAGATCTCTACTACAATAATCAAATACAAGCTCAATTTTGATATCTTGCCTAATTGTGTCTGATTTTCACATATATACGGACAACTACTGCAAATTTGTCTTCATATTCATTACTTGATATCATGCCCAAATTTGCCAATACGTCCACTGTTGTGCCAATCTCTTGTGCCAATCTCTGATTACCCAATTACATGTCATTATTCTACCAAATGCTTTCCTAAAAAATATCAAAGTCTTTCATTTGTACTAGCACTTCCCCTTTAAAGGGTTTTTTATTTGTATTATACATCGCTCTGGTTCATCCATTGAGCACTCTGTTCAAGTAATTGCAAACTAACCTTTTACTGTACTGTATATATATATGTGTAAACAAATTGATTTTATTCCGTAAAAGTTCATATTGGATTAAAATTGCATTGCAGCCACCTTATCGTAGCCCAGTGGTAAAAAGCAGGTCTCATAAGCGAAAGTTACATGGTTCGAATCCCCGTGTGGCAGAATTTTGTGTAACAACTTTGGGAAAACTTTAGATCCCAGATACCTGTTTACCAGTATCGTTCAATACTCGAACATAAAAGTTGCCAGTATCGCTCGATACTGGTACGATTTTACTGTTCCCGTAATCGGTCGATACTGGAACACCAAATTGTGATCCAGTATCGAGCGATACTGGAACGTTTGTATGTTCCAGTATCCGGTCGATACTGATACACATGCTACCAGAATAGTGATTTGTCCCAGTACTGAACGGTACTAGTACGTAAAACATTAATGTGGCAGTATCGTCCGATACTAGAACACTTTGTACCACTGATTATCAAATGATATTGGGTGTTCCAGTATCGGACGATACTAGTACAATCCAGAATCTGGGACCTAAATTACACTTTTCCCCAACTTTGTTTAACATATTTTCGATTTACAAAATGTGCAAGTCCAAGTTATTTGAACGATTGTATAGCAACATATGATTGGATTCATAATAGTAACTACTGGAAAACGTGTCACGGGGGTTGGTGAACTCAGCTTTGACAGTAAAGCTCAGTAATCGGGAGCAATCATGAAGGTCATCTTGTTGCCAATATCGAGTTTGGTTTTTTTCATGAAATTCGATATCGAGTTTGATTTAAACCAAATCGAAACTCGATACTCGAAGATTAGCAACACACTTTTAGGGGAGCGGGGGGGGGGGGGGGGGGGGGGGGAGGTGTAATCAATACTCATCAAGTCAAAGGTCAGGGTGCAAGATCAATCACTTCTAAAAGTTCAAGAACAATTTTCTTTTTAAATATGCTCAAGGTCAATATTTCTAACTGTTTGTTCGGGGTAAATGATGAATGTAAGTGTCTGCTCATTTACCATGTTTACATCTGGAAATGAGATGATTCCTCGACATCCATACAAATACATTTTACTCCGAATTCTCCTCGATTATGTTGATGATACATACACGCGTGGTTCGAATACAAAGGTCAAGAAGAGGTCCGTATAAGGGAAACGATCAAACTATTGCATATATGAGTAGTTACTTTGTATTGTCGAAATCAAAAGAGAAAGTACAGAACTAAAATGGTGAGGAAGGTACTAGAAAGTAACAAAGGACCAAAAATCATCAATAGGAAATTGGAGGAAGGGAGGAAGCTGCTAGCGGCAATTAAAACAAAGGATGGATCAGAAGTTACAGACAAAGTAAAAATAACAAAGACCATTGAAGAATTCTACAGAGAACTATACAACACAGACAAACCAGACTGGAGACAGAACGAACACTGGAGTAGAAAGCAGAAAATGTTCCACCTATTCTCAAGGAAGAAGTGGAGAGTGCAGTAAACAAGATGAAGAAAGGAAAGGCTCCAGGGGAGGATCAATTAACATCAGACATTCTCAAGTTAGGAGGAGAAGAAACTGAAATAATCCTAACCAAACTGTTCAACAAGATCATGCAACTTGAGAAAGTGCCTACCCAGTGGAACGAATCAAAGGTTATTATATTGTTCAAGAAAGGGGATATGAAGGACATAAAAAACTATAGACCTATCAGCCTGCTGCCTCACATGTACAAAGTCTTTACAAGAATTATTCTTGCCAGAGTTGAGAAACAGCTTGATGAAAACCAGCCTAGAGAACAAGCAGGTTTTAGAGCATGATTCAGGACATCAGACCATCTTCAAACATTAAGCCAGGTTATAGAGAAGTCGAAAGAATATCGCTTCAATTTATGTCTCGGTTTTGTGGACCAGAGCATTCACCAGAGGAAGAGGCAGGCCAAACAGACGGTGGATAGACATCATAGAGTATGGCAACGTTACGTGGAAAAGGACAGCTCAGGACAGAGTGAAATGAAAAATTGATGAAGAGGCCTTCCTTCTGCAGTGGAGTGAAATAGGCTAGATAGATAGATAGATAGACTTTGTATTTGTCTCAATTAGAAATGTGTCTTAACCACAGGTTTATGTTTTATTTATTATCCTTTTGATAGGTTTCATGCTACTGCAAGAAAACGTCGCTCTTGGTATAATTCCGGAATATTTTGACAAACACTACACAGTGCCATTAAATGTGGCCCTATTTGGAGGTGGCTTTGGCATTATTGTAACACCATTATTGACACAGACGCTTCGTGACATATATGGATGGCGAGGAGCGTTGCTGTTGCTTGCCGGGATGAATATGCACTCTATGGTGTGTGGTGCCTTATTAATACCCACATTCAGTACCAAGAATCACAAACTTACTCCTCCTCGACGCTACAATTTGTTTAAGAAATTCAACGAGCATTATTCATGTCTTACGCTAGTATATGCCCGAGTATATGAGGCATTTGGTGGAGTATTATTATCCGAATTATCATTTATCGCACAAGTTGTAGTTCCTGGCTTTGTAATTGGTTATATTCTAATTGGATGGATGATATACATCGTGTCTTTTGCTATCTCTAAAGGTGCTTCGTTGACAGAGGCTTCCACCGTTGCAACTTGCGGTGGACTAGGAAATGTTTTAGTTAAGGCTTCGCTTCCTCTTTTTATGCACAAATGTATGGGATATAAGCAGATTATGTACATGGGTTCGGTTATAGCAACCATATCGTTCGGCTTACTGACATTTATAAACACCGTTATAGGAATGGGTGGAGCTTCATTTATATTTGGTATAAGTAGCGGTATGATTGGCAGTGGAATATATACTGCAATCAGAGTAATAACTGTAGATCTAGGATGCGAGAATCAGTACACTAACGGTTGCGGATGGTACCATTTGAGTTATGGAGTTGCGTCAATTTTGAGTGGAGTTTTTACAGGTATGAAAATGTAATAATCTATGCATCAGGAATATATATTAGGTTACAATCGGTGTCAACACCAGATCATTATCACGTTGTCTTTGTCAGACACTAATATTAATAGGGAGTTGACACTTTCCACTCGGCAGTCTGAAGACGACAGTTCCAAAATGTCACAAAATGTTTCAAAAATATTGTATTTCATCACCATACTTGAAGTCACCATTAGATATACATTCAAATAAGTACAAACATGCATAGTATTAGTATTGGTTGAGATAAGAATTTGAAAGTTGGGAAAGATAAATATATCTGTTTTGTGTATGATCAAAATAAATAGCCGCTTGGAAAGTGTTAGGACTCAAAGTTATATTCCTCGTGTAAAAGTAGCGAGGAGGCCACATCATCTATTTTTGTGAGTGCCCGATGCCTAAACCATGAAAGTACGTACCGTTCCATGCTTAGACACAATCATACTGAGTCTTAAATCATACGTGGATGTGCCTCCCAGACTTTAAATATACCTGCCTAATGCAAAATTCACACCCGATCGGTGTCAAACTTGGTGAAATGTCTACCGATCAATATACCCCTTGTTATATATGTATATGCAATCAACAGAAGGTAAGTATAGAAAATTAGTTTCTCAAAAGTGTTAGTATTTAAACCAAAATTGGGTTCTCTCAAAAGTGTTCTTTAAACATTTGAACTCCGGATATTGGAAATCCAGCGGTTATTGAATATATCAGGCCTCAGGGGGCGGTGGTCAATAAAACTATCTGACAAAGTACACCCTTCTATATACCATCAAAGAATTAAGGGGGCATTAATATACAATTAATATAGTACCTTCTCAACACGTTTTCATAACTTTCTCTGCGTCGGCGCTGAGAGTACAGAGCGAATGCTCGACGGGTATTAGATTTTATTCCAAACATATAGAAATAGTAAATAAAGAAGGTATAACAATGATCCATGATTATAGCTCTAATCATATGGCCGTTCTTTAACATTGATTGTTATTTAGAGAGCATAATCCTAGCTCAGCGTTATGCGATAATGCCACTTTTGTATAATCATGGAAATAGTAGCGTGCCTTTTCGCGGGAGTTTTGAACAGGTGTATCAATAACATTGCTGAATCTGAATACATTAAAATGATATAGCGATAGTATCATGATGTGTTTGTCCCTGCTCATACTGGTGCAATAAGAAAATCATACTGAATTATATGAACCACTTGGGGTTGTGGCAGAGTATGTTTGGCTTAATATAACATCTGATTGTCTTTGATGTATTATAGTTGTTGCGGTGCACCTAATACATGTAGAAGTACATACAAATATACATGGGATTGGGATACACAATCCCATTGTATGACAGATTATAATCTGTTAACCTAGATTACAGCATCCCATGTTTACAAAGATTAAACACCTCTGAAATGATATTAATGATATAAGTTTTGGCAGAGTATGTTTGGCTTATAAAATTTGATTGTCTCCTGACAGCGCATAAGGACGGGAGAGAGACGTATTGAGCGTAATAAGGTCGAGAGAGACACGTGAGCGTCCCGTTGACGTCGCAAGGACGCGTTTGAACTACTTGTCCTCTGCCACTGCAGTAAGATCAATGAGGCGCTCACTACGTTCCGTATGCACAAAAGAGTTAGACCGGGTCTAAAGTTAGACCAGGTTTAAGTGAAATTTATTCATGCCTCAAAATCTGTTTTCCTCTGCATTTTCATGAGATATTTTGTGCTATTTTTTAACTTTGCATCTGAATCTTTACAATTTGTTAGCTTATTTGAGAAGGAAATGTAATTAAAGGTGTGCTTTCAAAAAAACTAAAATCCACTCAGACCAGGTCTAACTTTAGACCCTAACTCTAACTCTAACTCTAACTCTTTTGTGCATACGGACCGTAGTGAGCGCCTCATTGATCTTACTGCAGTGGCAGAGGACAAGTATTTCATACGCGTCCTTGCGACGTCAACGGGACGCTCACGTCGCTCGCTTTGTGCTGCCACGGTGACACTGTTGAGTCATTACAGCGCTCTGAACAGAACGTCGAACCTCCACGCTTGTTTTGTGCATGCACAAAACAATCGCGCGGTGCACTGGCGCTCAAGGGCGACCGGACAGTGGCGTAGCTCAGGGGGGTGACGAGTTGGTGACTGGGAAAAAATTTGGGGCAACCTTTTACGAAAATTTCAGAAATCTTGCCCCCCCCCCCCCCCTGAAAAAAATCCCAGCTACGCCACTGCGACCGGACCATCGGTATCCTCTCACAACCCTCTCACGTCCCAGCCTGTTCCCACTGCGTCACCGAGGGGGGTTCATGAAGATCTTGGTGCGCTTGGCTTGGCGTTTTGATAATGTTTCAGCGTAATCCAAGCGCCGGCCTGATCGCAGCAGAATGTGAAAGGGTTTTAGTGACCTTGATTTAAAAATGGACAATTTCTGACAGTTGTCCGCGCTCAATTATTGCGTGTTATTCATATTTGGATATTTTTGGAGCGCAGTGCAATCGCTGGCCTGATCGCCGTATGTGTGACGAGCCTTTAAAGCTGTAAGTTGTAACAAAAGCCGAATGTTCTAGCTAGCTATAGTTACACTATACCATATTGAGAGCAAACCCTCTATGTATGATGCCAACAAGGCAAAGTTTGCTGAAGCTAGACATTCCTACAACCAAGCTGAGAAGCAAGCTAGGAGATCTTACAACGCCAGATTGAGAAAAGATCTCGCAGACAAAACGCTGAGCAGCAAAAAATGGTGGAGAATCATCAACACTCTCTCTGGCAGAACAGCTCGATCTGAGATCCCAGTGATCGATCATCAAAACGTTACCCACATCACAGCAAGGGACAAGGCAGAAGCTTCAGACATTTGCAGAAAAATGCAGACTCCAAGGTGCTAAAGACCAGGCCCCAAATGTTCATCCTTCAACAAACAAATCTTTTGACAAGATAGTCTTCAAACCCAAGGATGTGAGAAAACTACTAAAACACCTCAATCCAGATAAAGCCACTGGACCAGACCTTATCCCAACCAAGGTTCTAAAGGAATGCTGTGCCGAGCTCGCCAACCCGCTCTGCAGGCTTTTTGACCTCTGCTTCAAGCATGGTGTGTTTCCAAACCAATGGAAGATAGCCTCGGTCACTCCAATTCACAAGAGAGGTTCCAAGGCTGACCCAACAAAGTATCGTCCATCTCGCTGCTAAGCAACATCAGCAAGATCATGGAAGCTGTAGTACAGAAACAACTCCAACGCTTTCTTCTAAGCAATAACCTGATTTCCAGCAGACAGTTTGGATTTAGAGCAGGCCACAGCACAGCTGATCTCCTCAACATCCTGTCACAGAAGTGGAACCACTCCCTAGACCAAAGCGATGAAGTTTGTGTCATCGCCCTTGACATTAAAGGAGCTTTCGACAAGGTATGGCATAACGGACTCTGCTCGAAACTGTTGGCTAAAGGTGTTACTGGAAGACTGCTTTCGTGGATAGACAACTATTTATCTGATAGATCCATCAACGTCGTCATGTCAGGTCTATCCTTGGCCCACTACTGTTCTCTGTTTTTATTGATGACCTTGTAGATGTTTGTGACAACAAGCTATATCTATATGCCGTCGACTCAACACTCTTTGCACCCATTAAGTCATCAACCGATCCCAACACAGTAGCTGCTAGTCTCAACAGAGATCTAAGCAACATGAAAGTATGGGCTGACGAATGGAAAGTGACCTTTGAGCCTACCAAATGCAAGACCATGGTAATCTCCAGGAAAAGATCCCCATCTGAACTTGATATCTACTTTGGAGAGTGCAAACTACCATCTGCAAAAGAACTGGATATCTTGAGCGTCACCATTGACAGCAAGCTTACCTGGTCAAAGCACATCTCAGGCATTGCAACTAAAGCTGGTCAAAAGCTTGGCGCTCTACGCAAAGTTGCAAATAAACTGGAGGCTAAAGGTAGATCTACTGTCTACAAGTCGCAAGTCCGCAGCATTATGGAGTATGCTTCACTAAGCTGGGCGAATGCTTCACCCACCATCCTAAGCCAGCTTGACAACATCCAAAAGAAGGCACTTAGAATCATTGGAGTTAATGAAGCTACTGCTCGTTCACAGCTCAAAATTGACAACCTGCTTCACAGGCGACAGGTAGCAGCGGCTACGGTCTTGTACAAGATGCATACTACCAACTGCCCACAAGATCTAGCAGGGTTACTTCCCGCACCATATGTCCAACGCCGTGCTACCCGTTCGAGCGTATCAATGCCAGTCCATGCTCTTTCTCTGCCGACAGCCAGAACTCGCTGCTTAGACAGAAGCTTCATTCACACTGCTGTTCCCTTATGGAATAGTCTTCCAGATGATATTGTTGGTAACATTTCAGCAGCTGGAATCCAGCCTTTCAAATGCCGTGTGCACGGTCATCTTCTCTCAAACTCTTAACTTGTCATAGCCTTCACACTCTTTCATGACACCCTTCATTACAGTCCTTTCAACATCCGACTGATACATATAATAGCATGGTGGTTATGGGTTAAGTGTAGGTTATTGGTTGGGGAGATGGTGGTCCTGTAAAGCATGTAGCCAGCTGGGCTGGTGATACGGTCATGCCCCAACAGGTGACAACAGGCAGCTCCTGGTAGATTTAGTTCCCAAGTTTGTTGTGTAGGTTCTCTTGATGCCCATCAGACCTCCAGATATTATTATTTTTCTATAATTTATATTTTGATGTTGTTCTCTATGTTTGGGCTTTTATCTTATTATTATGTCACTTTCATTGGCATTTTTAACCTCTGCATATGCCCATTTGTGTGTCTTGTTTGATGCATATTTTCTGAGTTGCAGTGAACCAATTGATTGGCCTTTCAGAGCTCTCTTTCGAGAGTTACCAGTTTGATTTTTAATCACTCTGGTCATTAACCTTGTTAATGTCTGTTGGGCTATTGTTCACATTTGCGCTTTATATACAAAAAAAAAGAAAAGAAAAAAAGAATGATGGATAGTAACACGTTGATACTGGACTTCTGTAAAATAGTACTGATGTATCAGGTGTGAACTATTGCAATAGTTATGTTATAGTTTGGGATACCAATATAATAGTGTGAAATGATTTTTTTACAAAGGCTATGTTTATAATAGCAGCAACTTGTGTTTACTTCTGGCTATATATTACATGCTGGTACCTCATTAGGTTACAAGGCCCGCTTAGCAGCGCTATAAATTGATGCCCTAAAACCCGTCAACAAATTTAAATATTCGCCTTCCATCCACTAGCTGGTTGCTATATATGACATAATTCTTGTGTGCAACCAACCGGCTGTATTGAGTAGTTTAAAGGCATGAGCGTAGATGTAATTTGCAACATAATGGAAACTTACCCATGCAGTTAGCCCCGAATTTAAATATATGCACTGGGTAATCCTCTTGTAGTATTGATAACAATAGGTTTACCAGAGCGAATTAATAGCGCTTCTCAGCGGGCAATTTATGTCATGTGTCACGGCATGGTCATATCTACGACGATAAGGCCTTGCGATTGCATTTTGCTGAAAAATTGTCAAACGCATTAAGGAGGGGGGTCTGGGGTCAAAAGCCCGTATATAGGATGTCAATTTTAACTACTTTCCCAAAACTTGACCCATAAGTGTTATATTTGGTCGGTTCCTTGTTACCATGGCAACGATATCAAAAATCCGGATCCATGAAGTTGTGCGAAATGTCATCGTTAACCTTCAAGCTAAATACCAGTATACAACTAGTTAGCATTTTTTAGTTACACTTGTTACAGTGTTTAGCCAATCAGAGGCCCTGTGTGGTTACCATTGCAACCAGAGCAGAATTTTGAGTCAATTTTGAAAGTTTGCGATATGGGCTATTTTACGGTATATAACACTTATGGGTCAAGTTTTGGGAAAGTTGTTAACATTGACACTCTATATACGGGCTTTTGACCCCAGACCCCCCTTAAGATCTCCAAGAACAGATAGGCAACATGTGACGCAGTAGACACTGGGGCGGGGATGGACGGGAGAGGGACCCATGGTCTCCCTTGAGCGTCAGAGCGCCGCGGCGATTGTTTTCACTCTGCTGCGATCCAGTCAGCGCTTACATTGCGCTGAAAAGTATCAAATATGATCAGTCTTGTTTTCGGGGCTTGACTAGTGATCAACATTGAATAAACATGGTAAATGCCAAATGCAAGGTTTCAGCGCAGTATCCAGGGGGGGGGGGGGGGGGCTGTCTACTCCACCCACAGAATTATTAAGTCTTTAACTCAACCCCACCGAACCCTACGCAGAAAACGAGACTGGGTTCTTGCTGCAACCACAAGTAGCTTGTATGCAATATGCATCCGTGCTCCAACGGGACGCGGATGCTCACGTCACTCGCTTTGGGCTGCCAACGCGACACTACTGAGCATAGATAAGCTGTAGGATTTTATGTGATACTGAGTCATTACAGCGCCCTGGTCAGAACGTCCAGAGCTTCCTCACGACGTTTATCGTTTGAAGCCAACTGACAGTAGCACTATGACAAGAACAAATACGCGATTCCAACAAAAAAACCAATCCGCCTACTCACGTGGGCGTGTATTCATGGTTGCGTGGTATTGATTTACGCCCCTCGCAAATTCACGGCGCCATGGTACGCCCCCCGACAATCCGACAATATCGCCATGGTCATGGTTCTATTTTTGGCTTCAACGAATTGCGTGTATTGGTATGCGTAATGAGTAGTCTCGAAGTAGTTGGTCTAATATGAAAACGCCGAACCTCCGCGCTTGTTCTGTGCACGCGCGCACAAAACAAGCGTGGTGCATTGGCGCTCAATGACGACCATAGGGACCCTCTCTTGTCCTAGTCAGTGCCCTCTGCGTCACCAATGGGTTCTTTGGAGACGCGTTTGGCTTGGCGTTTTGATAATTCTTCAGCGCAATACAAGCGCCGGCCTGATCACAGTACAGGGTGACCCAAAAAAATGTTAACACTCCGGGCACATAAGATATCTTAAAAGGACAGAAACACACGGGTCTAACCTTGATGTATTATGAAAGCTGAGTAAATAAGCTTTCATTTGCATTTTATTGCGTTCCAATTGGTTATTTAGAACGGGAGATATGCTTCAGCAAACATGAGGAAGCAAAATCGGCTTGGTCCAATCCTCTCAGTATGAAAGTAAAGCTTTTATAATGCACGAAGCAAGAAGCAACATGATAACTCACACACACACATCAGTTAATCTCTTCTTTGTTCTTTTCAACGCATGCTTTCGATTCTTTTCAAGCTTAAAAGACACAAATAAATATATTCAACATAAATTATATAGGTATTTTGTCATGAGTTCAAGTTCTATACTCTTTTTCCATGTGCAATGGGTAGCTGTCAGTAAAGCAGTCTTTAAAATTGAAAATGAAACATTTCATGTTCTTTGTTGAAATGGTCCATCCAATTAAATAAAGTAACTAATATTGCACTGACATAAAACTAGTATTGCTTGTATTGTTGGATAAATGAATGAAAAAATTTCAATTATATTCAATAATCGATACATTCTAACTTATGATTAAATGTTGCAATGGTATTGTTACTTTTGAATTACTGAACAATAATGTTTTTGGCATTCTTACAAGTTCGTAATCATAGTTGTAAATAATGCAAATTGGACCAAGCCGATTTTGCTTCCTCATGTTTGCTGAAGCATATCTCCCGTTCTAAATAACAAATTGGAACGCAATGAAATGCAAATGAAAGCTTATTTACTCAGCTTTCATAATACACCAAGATTAGACCCGTGTGTTCCTGTCCTTTTAAGATATCTTATGTGCCCGGAATGTTAACATTTTTTTGGGTCACCCTGTATAGGTGTGACAGGGGCATTACAGTGATATGATACAAATAATAATATTATATTATGTTGAATTTTAATTTTTCAGGGCTATTATTTGACGTAACGGGAAGTTTCTCATCGTCCTTCATCATATTAGCCGCAATCGCTAGTCTCATCGTAGTTTCTCTCGCGTTTGAAGATGTATGGGTTTTAATCAAAGGCAGCAGATGGAGAACTCCATCGATACATTGACAGGGGGTTACGGTTTCCCATCTTCTTAGATTTGATTTTGATTTGATTATACTTGGGTCCTACGACCCTGGATAACCCAATAAGCCTCTAATAGCTTATTTCCATTGGGTCCGTTAGATGTGTGAACAGATACAGACCAGGATGATCCCCTACTCTTTACGAAAGAGTCTGTAACCTTTAAACGTGCTCGGGTAATGCTCTTCTGATGCACGGGACCACCATTTCTTCGTGATCTTCGAACCACGGGATTTTTGCTGCTATTAGGAAATCGTCACAATCATTTCACTTCATTTACCTGGCGGCTGACACGGCTCACAATGTATCAGCACTTAGATTATAATATCCCCTAACAGTTTCCCAATCTCGCTTGGGTCGACGAGGCAATTGAGACTAAGTACCTTGCCCAAGGTGCATTATTAAACATGTTGGCCACGGGGGGCTAGAACTCACATTCTCATGATTATGAATCCTGCGCTGTTCCACTGGACCACACATGCTCTAGTGTAAATGTAATATTGCCGAAAGAGTGCGCTACGATTGTAAATTAGCAAGTACCCGTTTTTAGGCGATTGATCCGAGAGTATACACACCGAAGAAAAAAAATATTACATTAGGTAAAAAATATAAAAAAATTGTCCCTAACATTTTGGATTATGCAAGATATTGGTTCTGTAAATAAGTTTTTACTACAGCTGTCAAATAGGATGTGTGACATTTCTTCACAAGACTGGCTCACTGAGATCAATGCTTTACCCAAACTACGTACTTATACAGAATCCAAGTCACTTCTTTGCCCTGAACAATACCTACTCGAGGTCACGATTCCATGTCACAGAAGAGCATTGAGTATATAGATTAAGGTATTCCAATCATTTACTATTGATTGAATCGGGTCGTATATTTAAATAACATTGAGTTACGTAATCGTGTTTGCCCTTTGTGTAATTCAGGTGAGATTGAAGACGAATACCACTTTGTCATGACTTTGTTCTAATTTGTCCTTTTTATGTTGATCTGGTCACGCGTTATGAACTCGCCTCCAAATAGGGTAGTGCCGTTACATTTTTTAGTCTCATTCTGTCATATTCCTCAAATATTTTTAAAACCACAAAAGCTATCTCAACAAATTTGTATCATTTGTGTTCAGACATGGACATTTTCCTCCTACTGCCGCAGGAAAAAATCATATTCGGGTCGTAAAGTTACGCCTACCCGCGTCCAGACATGCTTTTTACTCCGACCATGCTCCGACTAAACAGTTCGCATTCCTTCGATCTTCGCGGAGGGGGGGGGGGGGGGGGGGGGGGGGGGGGGGGGGGGGGGAGGGCTCGGAGTAGCTCAGAGTATCTTCCGGAATTAAGAGCGCCCGCATACATGCATATGTTGACCCAGGAAATTTGAGACTACCTGGTTGACCTAACACCCCAATTTCCGCGCGAGATATATGATCATGGATCCAATTTTACATGAGATTTACGCAGGCGATTTTGCAAAGCACGTGCGCTGAATATTCATTACCATATACCAACTCATTATGCATTATTCATGAGTACTAAACGCACATGTTCGTATTATATACAGTGTATCTTACGATATGTACTGTACATGACTTGGGTTCAGAATAAATCATTACGTCACCAGACTTAAAAATAACAACAATAACATTGTCAGTGACAAAATCGGGGGGGGGGGGGGGGGGAGGGCTCGGAGTAGCTCAGAGTATCTTCCGGAATTAAGAGCGCCCGCATACATGCATATGTTGACCCAGGAAATTTGAGACTACCTGGTTGACCTAACACCCCAATTTCCGCGCGAGATATATGATCATGGATCCAATTTTACATGAGATTTACGCAGGCGATTTTGCAAAGCACGTGCGCTGAATATTCATTACCATATACCAACTCATTATGCATTATTCATGAGTACTAAACGCACATGTTCGTATTATATACAGTGTATCTTACGATATGTACTGTACATGACTTGGGTTCAGAATAAATCATTACGTCACCAGACTTAAAAATAACAACAATAACATTGTCAGTGACAAAATCGGATGACGCATTTTGTTTGTGTGTAAAAACTGCGCTACTATACAACAACAATAAATAAGAAATAGGCCTTCAACTCAGAAATTATGACTTTTAGGATGGCGTTTCTGAACAGGTTGTGAATTTGTGAAGGAATAATTGACCAATCTTCACTACTATCATAGCTTATCATGTATTTTTAAGCGACTTGCAATAGGTTTGGTGGTCTGCTAATGACGAATGTGTGTGGAAACATGGCACAATAATCATCGAAGGTCATCGCTCCTCCGACCTATTCGTGGGAACCGTTCCACACGGGCACGCTACTCCGACTGTTCAGAGATCCTCGGACCCCTGCAGTGCGTTACTCCTGCCTTTTTCAGGAGTATATCGGTCGGAGGAGCTTCCTCCGAGTAGCGTTCAGACAGGCACTACTCCGACCTGTAATCCGACACTCCTCCGACTACTCCGGGCTTCCTCCGACCTCTTCCTCCGACTGTCTGAACAAATAACAAGCTATCTGCCTGCAAATTGGCATTGGTATAGCTCATACAGAAATGGAGATACAGCTGTTTGAAGTTTGGGACAAGGGGTGGTGCTGGAAGGGGTGCCGCCGGAAGGTGCCGCCGGTACAAACTCAATGGGGATAATCCCATGCTTTGTTCTTTTTACAAACACCATTCTGGTCCCATTTTAAAGGATATTAAGTAGTCTTTAAGTGTGTGGTTCAACAGACTTGTCAACTATTTAATTATGGATAAGACCATGATCATCAGCTTTCTTCCTATTCGCTACACAGTCAACATGAATAATCAGCCTTAATTTACCGGATTTATAAAAATGACTATAACAGAAAAGGTTTTCGACCTATGATAGCAAAAGTATACATTTTTGGAAAGCTTGTAACTAGAGGAACTCAGAAATGCAGTTTATATCAGGGAAGGGTTCATACTTAAACAAATATTTCTGAAAATTATAAAAATGTATAAAATAAAAATTGGAGATATTCACTAGCCCCGGTATAATTACCATACCGACGTAGTAACTATGACAATTATATCATCTAATGGGTAATTTCATGAGGCATTTAAATATGTAAAGTAAATAATGATAGGGTAGGTATAAAAATATATGGATCTCAAATTAAAAATGAAAAAACTCTGCTATTTTCCCGAACATTTCCGATCATACCATTTTAGTTCTTAGACGTACTATAATTTCAATGGCATTTGGTTTCCTCATGCAATTTCTCTTCAGGAAATGTATACTTTTACTACCTCAGGGGGGTATACAAGCAAATATAAAATGTGTAAATTAAAATCATGGCGCGAAAGCCAAATTCCGTGTATAACGCGAAAGGAGGCGAACTTAAAATACATGATCATCTAGGAGTAAATCTACCAACTCGCTACGCTGTTAATCCTAATCGCAATAAATTCAATTCATTGATGCGTTCAAACTATCCGCGCGCAATCAAATCACTTGCTTTTTATGGTTATAAGGCTTTTTTCCAGAGAGACAGATTTCTGAATGGGTGATAAATCGTTGTTTATATATTATCGTTATATCGTTAATTTTGTTATATTATCAATGTTACTGTATATTTATATTACATGTACGTTACTATAATTACTATGATTTTGTAAATCACGCCAATTGTGGCAATATTTTGTGTATTTGGGCCGATGGCCTCATGTACTTGGAAATAAAACTAAACTAAACTTAGTGTCTTTACATCATCAAGCGATTTGGGCATTTTTTACTCAAAATTATTTTTGTTACCTTTGTTCAAAAAATGTTGGTAAAAAAAGGGATTTTGTTGTTGTGATTTTCTAAAAAAACCCATCTCAACATTTTTGGTTAAAAATGATACCAAATTTGGATTCTCTGATCCATTTCCATTCCATAAATGTATACTTTTATATATATTTGAGCCATAATTCAATAATTACAGCACTCACAAAATTCAAACAAAAGTGAAACACATATCAATTATTATTTTATATAAATGTGTAGCTATGATTCAGAGCAATAATCATGACGAACGTCATGAGGCTGACAATCATATCAGCGATGTTATGAGTGAGGAGGTAGAACTTATTGAATAACCCTCGTATAATGTCGTCTGCGGACGCTTGCCGCGTGAAAAGTGTTAAAAATTAATTAAGTATTCATGATTGATATGGTATTATTGTAGGAAAGGTGTTGATAATGTTTTATTGTAAAGGTTTTGATTTAAATGAATTATTTGATATCTCAGTTTATAGATACAATAGCTAAATAAACAAAACAAGGTAAACAAATAAACCTTGACTCAATGTTTATTTGAGATAATTACTATCGATCATGTGTGAATGACAATACTATTGGATATGTATACATATTTATATTTGACACGGCGACAGAGCAGACTGTATAATGTACAATGTATAATTTTTGACGTTCCATGTTGTAAAAATTTGTTTGTAATTCAGTTTTCTGATGCTATGCATGTGTAAGGGCCCCATCAAATGCACAAAGGCAGAAATAAGCCACCCCTATTATTTTTTGGAAAAGTCCATTAGATGGGCTTTGTTGCTATTGATTTATCTCATCGGTGCATTTCGACCCCGATTTCGACCCTCACTCAAAAGAAGTTCTGTGTTCCTCTCATCTTCTCAGGTATGTACACAATTTGGATATTTCTTATATTGTTTTAAATGTATTAATTGCATGGATCTATGACATAACATGACTCGTTGTTTGGTATATATTTTGGTTAGAAGTTCCATAGAAGGTGAATGATGCGAGTTATTGTTTTTGTAAATTACGCTATGGAAGCTTAAAAGTTACCAAAAGAGTTTAATGAGTGAAGTTATGACATTAATCATTTTGGCGAATTTCGGAATGATTATTAATTATGTATCCTAGATTCATGCATGCATAAATATTATGGATATCTGTGTGTTTGCATGTGTTTGATAAATATGTATAAGGAATAGGCCTTAGAAGTCATCAACTATGAGTATAGGGAGCCTATATAATATTAAGACACTCTCATGCTATGGTATATTAGGCGTAGCACACTGTTGTTGTTTTATGGAGTACCAGACTCAAGACTCAAGTAGTAGTTCTAGAAATATAGCCCAAATTAATTGTTTTGTAAGTGTCTATAACCATGCTATACCATACCATGCTCATGATATTATGTCAAATGGGCTCCATATGAGCCACTGTAAGTAATACCGAATCCACCCAAACTGGATTAAGTGTGTATCTATTGTGATGAATATTCATTCTAAGTTAATGCCACACCCTGAGATGAGCACTCATTCAAGTTATGTAAGCCAGGTTTAGCACCCAAAATGTGCCCAAATCATTATACTCTCTGAACTTGACTGCTTGCTTTGCACCCAATTGGGCTCACACAGTAAGTTACTTCTGGGTAGATATTTACCTTTAATTGTGTTTTTAGAATATCATGCTCAACTACTGTGTAGTTTTATAATGGCTAAGTAAATCTTGGGATGCGCTTTATAATAAAAGAGATTGTGCTCATCCTTTGTGTGATACCTGGTATTCGTTTAAGGGATTTACATAAAAGTGACATGCATGTTTCCTATAGGGAGTTAAGATGCTTCTATTTTCTAATATAGGGAAGTAATAGTAGATAATAATAAATAAGTGTAAATTTAGAAGATCAGTTTATTATTTTGGATATTATTATTGTTGAAATCAAGCAATTAGGCATTAGATAGTACTCTGGTTTGATCGAATGATGATACAAGATTCATTGAAACACTATTCAATATTAACCTCAGAAGTTTATTAGAGATACTGTATGGTGATTGTATAAATATCTGGATTTATTATCAAAGCGTTAAATGAGTTCAATAGTTATAACATTGATTAATCTAAAGACATAAGACTTGATTCCAATAGCTAAAGGGTTCTTTGTTTAATATCTTAATCATTCACCGGAATTCATTTAGCAATCAATTCTATCTATATGTTTGTGATTCAGAATAAGTAGAGTTAGCAAAGATTTTAATTATTTTATGTGTACTAACATTGGAATTTCGAATACTTCATTTAGATGTGTATAATAGGCTTGAAGTTAGTAATGCTTTGTTTACAGATTTCATAAACTGTTTTATTTTGATTAAAGTCATGATTTAGTTATAATTAAATTGAATGTCATTTACACATCACTTGAATTATTTAAAGTTAGGAATTCACGATTTGGTTACTGAATCAAATTACTTTTGGATTTTACCTTTTGTTTACCTTTATTCAGTCACTTATAAATTAGATTAGAAATAGGTTGTTATATTGTTTTATGTTTAGATGAAGTTATGTAACACAGGATTTGGCGTGATCGTATGATTCTTGGTTAAATATGGGCAATACCGCAGTCAGATGCGTACTAGTTTGATATCATACTTTCATTACCATTTCTAGGTCAATTATTAAGTAATTATTCCACGGTTTTATTGTATCAAGTGAATTTATTTGTGTTTGAAAGTTTATGTTTACGTCAGGTGAATAAATCACTTGAGTGCATTTCGACCCTCACTCAAAAGAAGTTCTGTGTTCCTCTCATCTTCTCAGGTACTGCGTCCTCTGCTGTAAAGGGTGTTACACATGGAAAACAAAGTTGCCAACCGGGAGTTATCTTCTTCTGACGGGCACCCATACATTTTCGCGGACTTTCTGGTTTCCGTTTTTTCCCGCGGTTTTTGTCGGCAGCTGTGCCACTCTCAAGGTGTTCGCTTTCGTCTTTTGTCTTTGGTACAACATTTACCGTAACTGTGCAGGACTTTTTCATTGCAACACCACACACATATCGAACTGTATGAATTATTAGTAAACTGTTTATAGTCACAGTATCTGTTTTATAAACTCTTTTGGATGTTATTTCTTCTTAATTCTCTGCGTCTCGAACTTTTGTTATCATGGGAAGAAAGCGGGGTACGAAAAGAAAGGCGCTGCAACCGCCCTCGTTATGTTTTGCACGCCAAACACAGACTCGGGTCAGGCAATTAACCAACGCAATGTCGATCACCAGCGTATCCTCTGCGGCTGCGGGCGGGAGCGTCCCTAGCACTACCTCATCGTTAAGAAACGAATCTAACCCCAGCGCAAACGCTAGCACCGTAGTTAACCAGGGTCAATCCAACAACTTAACGTCGGCGAACACTGCCAGCGTTTCGGGTGCTTCCCAAGGTGAATCCGCGCCAGTTCAAGATCAAGTTCAACACCAGGTTCAACAAATATCTCAACAACAAATCGTCAGTTCTCAGGTTGCGGCACAGGTTTCAGCGCCGCCACCGGCTCAATCTAAACAGCCAGTACATTCTGTAAATACGCAGAGTACGAGGCCAGCACATGACAATATACAAAATGGCGTCTTTCGTCATGGTGAAACGATCGAAAGTGCGGTCCAAGGTGGAGTCGTCAACGGCCAAAATTCTGGACGAAACGTAAGCAGTGGGGTTCGCCATATGCAACCTGCAGCGACAAGTGATATCCATGTGACCGGAGCCCAGTCAGGTGTCCAGTCCGGTAAGCATAACTTTAGCACTTTCGAATTCGTTTTTATAATTCTTCACTCAGTGTTCAAAACACTCAGTGTTCAAAACCCCGATTCTGATCAATCTTATGGCCTAACAATAGTGCCTTTTGAAACGCGAATAGTTCTACCAATTTCACTCCTTTAATTAAAGTATATTTGTCGCCCATTAGGGTTTAACTCAATATAATTATTAACATGACCCAAGGACAAAATATTCAAAAGGGAATATGTCGATTTCTGAAATCGGCAACCGACGATCCTGAAACGGTTATTCAGACACTCTCAAAGGAGATTAAATGAGAACGATTTACTGGGCGTTGTCAGTCAAGTCCATTCCCTACTTTAATTGTTTCACCTGTTGGTTTAGTTCCACAGTCAGGGGTTGGTAAATTTAGATTCATTCAGCACCTATCTTCAGAGGTGATTCAGTTAATGGTGGTTTGCAAGTACGCAAGGTGCGCTATGCAAATCCGACGATGCTGACTAGTTATTAATATTATACGGGTGATGATTTGTATATAGTTAAAAGCCTAACCAATGGAGCGGAGCGTCTTGTTCCCCTCCATGCATACTTTACCTTTTAGAATCGGTGGTGAACAAGCGGGTTTGTCAGATTCAATGTGTCACTATGTGGACGATTTTTTCATATAGGGGTCTCCTTGGTTGTCGCCTATTGATTCTATAAAGGGTGATGATTTGTATATAGTTAAAAGCCTAACCAATGGAGCGGAGCGTCTTGTTCCCCTCCATGCATACTTTGAATTTCTTTCAACCTTTTTAGAATCGGTGGTGAACAAGCGGGTTTGTCAGATTCAATGTGTCACTATGTGGACGATTTTTTTCATATAGGGGTCTCCTTGGTTGTCGCCTATTGATTCTATAAAGCAATAACCCTTCTCTAACGTTAGCAGCAATTATGAATACGGTTAAGGCGACTACAGAGGCATCATCTCTTTAACATCACTTTAACCATCATACTCATAGGCTCCCTATCATTTATATGTAGATCAATCGCGCCATGCAAAGGCCTTAAGACGCCTTTTCGACCTTACAATGGGGATGGGGGTGCAAAAGCCTTTGGCAACATTAGTCTTTCAAGCGGCGCCAGGCATGATTTATCAATGTAGTTGGTGTTTTGAGTGACTACAATGGGAGGGCGATGTTTCCTGATTAGTTCTGGACGAACAATAAAGACCTTCCAGTTTTACGGATGCCGGCCAGCGTGGGCGTAGGGTTTGTGTTTTTCGAAAACAAATAGTTCCAAGGCAAATGGCCTAGCCTGTATACCTTATAGTGCACCTGTCGATCAATCGCTTGGTTGGCGGGTTTTTTTTTCTCAATCTTAGTCGGGGTGGCCTTGTGTGTGTGACTGATAATGTGTCGGTTTATCAATATTAAGCAGACATCCAATTGCCCTGTAGGGTGACGCTCGTTCGTTTCTTCAATTTACAATGAAATTTAACATCATCTTTACAATGCGTCAGAATAGCCCAAGTTCAACATGTAATTGTTTATATTTCTCATCTTTCATTAGGAGGTAAAGCGCCCGCAACAATTTATATATAAGTGGGGGTGGGGGTCGCACAGTGATGTACTACATGTACAATTTTGCATTATATTTGACTATTTGGGCTGAATATACCCACACATAACCAATGCACAAGCACTCCATCTCAGTCTTTTATCATTTTTTTCCTATTTCCCCCCCCCCCTTTTTAATTTTTTTAGAGGGGGTGGGGCCCAAATGGGTTTTTTCCGTCAGGGGCATTCCCCCCCCCCCCCCCCCCCCTGAGCTACGCAACTGGGCACCCGGGGGTGGGGGGTACTCACTATATAGTGATATACGTACATGTGCCTGCCTTTTGGGGTGCCTTTTCTCGAAATTTGGTATATTGATGGGTGGTAATCAGAAATGTTTTTGGTATATTAATGCCCATTAATTCTTTGATGGTAAATAGAAGGGTGTAGGGCGGCCTACTTTGTCAGATAGGTGTATTGATCCTCCCTAAAAAATGCCTGACATATTTAATTACCGCTCGATTTCCAATATCCGAAGTTTAAAGGGGCATTAAGAGATGTGGTGGAGGCAATGCCCTCAATTACAAAAATATATGATAAAACTGGGATTTGTTTACTTTTACAAATTGTATTACATGTATGAACTTAATTACACCTATAAGGATTAAGAAAAACAAGCCCTCTTTGTATAACAAAACGTCGATTCAAAAATGCTGGTAGAGCCGTAACCAGCATTTTACATGGTTAAGGGTGAATATTCCAACATATTTAAAACATTGTTTTAAAGGTATATGACCCGATCACTTTTTTGGGGCTATGATTTTTTTCTTCACATCAAGATATTTTGGTATCAGAAGAATCCCCATATTTTTCTCATTATGTCTGTAAAATATTAGGGGCCAGAAATGTTTCATTTGGAAATTATAGGCTAAAATGTGGTGAATTACTGCCAAAGGTGGTTAACCACCAACCAGTCTGTGTACTACTCAATGGGCACATGTCTTTTGACCTTGCGCTTCTAAAAATAGAACCATTGGAGTTATGCAACTCAAACTTTGGAATGCAACAATTTTAAGGATGACCTTTCATGTAAAATAGAAAACATCAAGTTGAAAATCGGGTCATCTACCTTTAATCAAGTTTTGATGGGGTTGTTTTTAGTAGAAACAACAATAATGGCTCTTTTTAATGTTCATCTTGAATTCTGAAGTAAATTAATTAAAATTAAACAAATTCAACATGACATTGTTTAAAATACACTTTTGAGAACCCAATTTTGGTTAAAATACTTACCGTCTTACCGCTCCCATAACCCTCCAGGGTCGTAGGGGCACTGCATGACGGATTTCTTTACCACCTCCCTCCATCTGACTCGGTCCTGTGCCAATGCTTGGGTTTCTGCGAAAGTTATGTTGAATTCGTTTAATTTTAATTAATTTACTTCAGAATTCAAGATGAACATTAAAAAGAGCCATATTGTTGGCTCTTTTTAATGTTCATCTTGAATTCTGAAGTAAATTAATTAAAATTACACTTTTACCAAATTTGGTAAACCGATCGGGTGTTAATTTTGCATTATGCAGGTATATTGAAAGTCGGAATTTCAAAGTCTGGGAGGCACATCCACGTATGATTTTGGTAGAAGAACCCCCACCCCGGGGACTGCACAAGCAATCTTCTTCGGGGGCACAGCACTAAATAAATGTCCCATTGGATTACACGTAAAAGGAACAATGATCAGCTCATTTATTTGCCCTTACCAATTTTTGGCATGTCGGTAATGCTTGCGGTCAAAGATCATGCTTTGAATTTGAGTAAAATGGTCAAAGGAAAGGACCTTCAAATTATCACAAAATCGGTTTCGTAATACATGCCAGACGACGCTGGACACGGGCGTATTCACGAATATTAAGGTTAAAATATGCGAACGAGGTTACGTGATCAAGTGAATGGGACGAACGCTTAACAACGGTTTAAATTCAAAAAATTATACTGACACTGTGGATGGTTAGCCATCCACAGTGGTTTTATGATGAAATAATTTAGTTCCAACGTGTGATGAATTTTATGGGGTCATATAATCAAAATCCATTGTTACATTGAAACCAACGGAAATTCTAAATTAACGGCCGTTCGTGTCCACCGTCGTCTGCTACATGCCACATAAAACGAGGAGTGCGCCCGCTCTATTGCCTTATTGGGATTTTGGTTAGATAAATGTAAAGTCTAGAGGGTGCTATTTTGTTTGTTACAGTCCTGAAAACATACATGCCCTGATGTTGTGTTGGGGTCTGTTCAATAGTACTCTCTAAATGTAAAAGAGTAGTTTTCCACTCTTTCAAGGAGTTAAAAAAAAAGGAGTGAAAGGGGATTTTAAAGGACAATGTTCCACTCTATTGAGAGTGAAAAATTAACTTTACACTTATTTTAAAGTGGGGATGTTCCACTCTAAAACGAGTTTTCCTGCTTTTCACTCCCTAACTCCTTTTTGAGTGAATTTCCACTCTATTCACTCGTTTTACATTTAGAGAGTATCATGGTTATAAAATTGTTGAAGTATTAAAGGTAGATGTTCCGATTTTCAACTTGAAGTTTTCTATTCTACATGAAAGGTCATCCTTAAAAAAGTCGTGTTCCAAAGTTTGAGTTGCATAGCTCTAATGGTTCTTATTTTTGACGCACAAGATGCTGTGAACTGTACCCATTGAGTAGTACACAAACTACATCGGTGGTTACCACCATTCGCGGTAATTCGACGTTATTTCATCGATTTCTCCGTAATTATACCGATTTAGGCCGTCAAATTTCAGTATGATGATGAGAAAAATACGAGCTTTCATATGATATGAAAATCTCCGTATGTTTGAAATAATTCTGTGTTACGAAAATGTGATCGGGTCATCTACCTTTAATGCAGGGTGTCCGGAATGTCGCGCGTCACCTGTTTTTAAAAATGTGTAAATTACATAGCGACAACGTTAGCTGGAGCAATTTGTTAAGACCTATTTTGATACAGTGCAAAAAAAGTGCTTAAATATTTACTCAACATTTTACACAACGTTGTTGAAGTATGCAACCGCTCAACAGTTGCGTAAAATTTACCCAACACCGCTGGACAACATGTTTTCACCAACAGTTGAACAATTCCAGTTACTCAATTACACAACAGTTGGGTATTATTAATTAACCATTTGTTGGGCATTTTTAATACCAACTGTTGCTTAATTTGTGAATTGTTTTCCTTATATATTGAGCATTTTTTTGTATATATCAACACGGGGTATAGGCAAATAATGAGAATTCTGGGCGATGCAGCAGAGCTACATACATCACTTCCTCTCGGTAGTGAACCGGTCATTTGTATTATGGGAATTCTGGGCGATGCATCAAAGCACATACACCACTCCCTCTTGATAGTGGATCTGTAATTTCTTTCAACATGTTATTTAACTATATACATTATATCTTATCAAAATAAAACACTTTTATTTGGCATTTGATATTCACGTTTTATACATTATATCTTACATATATCTCTTATCATTGGTGTTTTTTTATTGTGGTTCTTTTATTAAAACAGGCATAGCTCCTGATATAATTGATCGATTTCATTTATTCCTTTTGTCATATGAGCGGAATAGGTTGCTCTTTGAATACGTGCATCATTGGTTTGTCAAATTTGTTTGGTCTATTTTTAAACAAATATTCATTATCGATCAACTTCTTTTTGACTCGCCCTGTATATGTCGTATACAACCGTTCCCCAAATTCGGAGAAGATCCATCACGGACGCAATTAGAATCGAGAATTTAAGCAACATTTGATCAATAAAAACCACATGAGTAAATCTTAACATATATATAAGTTGCGTGATTGCCTGAGACAAATACTCAACAGTTGCCACAATTAGTTAGTTGAAACAATTAACACAATATTTTAGCAACAAAATGAGTTTTGACCGGGGGTTTCCCCAACTTGTTACTAAATTGTTTTGCTCAACGTTGGGTAGTTTTTACTTTTATACAACACCTAGATTTCTACATATGTTGAATAAAATTTAATCAACCATTTACCCAACAGATTATTAAACGCAATTAAGCAACGTATTTTGCTCATCATTTTAGCAGTGTAGTAGGCCTATAGGCCTACCAAACTTATATTAACCCATCGCTGATCCCCAACCTTGACGAAACTTGCTGCAAAACACGGAAAAGCATTGGGTTCTTTCCTGAGACTATAGTCTCAGGTTCTTTCAACATAAAATCGAACTGTTTAGTCGAAGCATGTCGAAGTAAAAAGCACTGGACGCGGGTAACTATGGCACGTATTTTGCACAATGAAAGGAGAAAAACCTGTTTTTTCGCCGATAAACCTGGGGTGTTTTTTTTTTCAAATTGAAAAACAGGTTTATCAAAATCGATAAGCAATTTTAGCAAAAACCAAGATTTCGATCAAAAAACCTGGTTCATCGCCCGACGCGACACCGGGTTTATTTCTTTCATAGTGCAAAATACGTGCCATAGGTTGGTGTAACGTTATGACCAATCCCCAATATGAATTTACCTGCGGCATTTTAGGAGGAAATGCCCATATCTAAACACTGCGTATTTATAGTGTTTTGGTACTTAGTGTATTCATTTATTTAAAATGAAGTACTACTGTTTAATACCAGGTAGCTATCAATAAATATGTTGATAGCTACCTGGTAACAGTAGTACTTCATATTAAATAAATGAATACACTATATAGTCCACTCAAACGTTCATCTATATTACATTCACGTAAAGCCCTTGTTCTTCTTGATCTCTCGGCCGCCTTTGATACTGTTGACCATCGGATATTACTTCAGCGGCTGAGAGATCGATACAGAGTGCATGGTGACGCTCTTGCTTGGTGTACGAGCTACCTATGTGATCGTCAGCAATCTGTTGTAATCGGTGACAGTGTATCAGCAACACATGTTATGAGCTGCTCCGTTCCTCAAGGATCAGTTGCTGGACCGTTTATGTTTACAGCTTATGCTGCTCCTCTTGAAGATAACATGTGGTTAGATCATACGGTGTTGAACCAATGATCTATGCAGATGATACACAATTGTATCTCGTTTTGGATCCTTGTAGTGATCAATGTGATAACCGACTCCAACCCCTTGAAGATTGCATCCGCGGCGTGAAAGCATGGACTGCCGAAAACAAATTACTTCTGAATGACTCAAAGACTGAGGTATTGCGTCTAAATTCACGTTTTATTAAGAATCCTGCTCACTTCTCTACTATAAATGTTGGTGATTCGGAAGTTGATATAGTTTCTGAAGTGCGTAATCTCGGAGCCCTAATGGATCAGCACATGACTCTATCATCACATGTGAATAAAGTGTGTCGCGCGGCGTGTCTGGCTATCTCCAAAATTGGTCGGATTCGCAAGTATATCGACCGTCCTACAGCAGAGCGTCTGATACATGCCTTTGTGACATCCAGACTTGATGCAAACAACAGCCTGCTTTATGGTCTTCCAGTTTCTGCGATCTCCAAACTTCAGCGTGTGCAAAATAGTGCTGTGCGACTTGTTCTCGGACTATATGGCAAAAATCGCGTAAACATCAGCGATCAACGTCGAAATGAGCTGCACTGGCTTCCTGTGAAAGACCGAATTGTCTTCAAAATCCTCATGCTCACTTACAAATCGTTAAACGGACTTGCTCCACCTTACTTAAAAGAACTACTCAAACCCTACACACCTAATCGCTCGCTCCGGTCATCATCGAAAGGTCTTCTTGAATCACCGCGGACTGTATCAACTGCAACTTACGGTGAACGAGCCTTCTCTGTTTCTGCGCCAAAGTTGTGGAACGGGTTGCCGCAGCAGATTAGGAATGCCGAATCACTAGCCACATTCAAGAAACTTTTAAAAACTCATCTTTTCAATTATCCATCTGTATAATATGTGTTCTGCTGCATCACTCCATTTTATTCATGTTATTCAACTCTTCTACTTATTATTGTGTATTTATAAAACTTTTAGCATGTTTTTATTTTTGTATAGATCTTGTTGAGTGCCGGTCCACTCATTTTTAATGCTTTGTTTTAATTATCAATGTGCATTATTATGTCGGGTTTTTTAATGAGTAGTTGTTTTTTATTGCTTGTTATTGCTTGTATCTGTTTTTTATTGTAAAGCGCCTAGAGGCCTTTGCTGGTATTTCTGCGCTATATAAGAGCCTATTTATTATATTATTATTATTAAAGCCATCCTAGATCATATACCCTAAATCACACCTCCCATAATCCTTTGCTCTCACACAAACCGAAATCATCCCCTGCACCCCCCCCCCCCCCCCCCCCAACGGATTTAAAGTCGGTATAAATATTTAAAAGTTTGTTCATTAACCATTATTTACTAATTAAAACCCTCATGGCCGTCGAAATCCTTTTAGTTTTTGCTTAGTTTATAGTTTTTTACGAAATGTGAATTTGTATTTTTACCGAACCAGGGATAACTGTCAAGCTAAGCTTATGCCACAGACGCATGATTGGGCGTCATTTTGGGTGATGTGAGACGGGTGGACCAGGGATTCTATCAAATAAAAGTTTAGTGGACGCCTTTGGGCTCCTTTCACAAATGAACCTTTCCTTAGCGAGCGTAACGATAAAAGGAAAATAGTTATTGCCGAAGTTTTGGATCCCGACTGTTTATTTTGACGGAACAAATCGTATTTAAAATTAGGAACCAGCGTTTTTGTGATGTCACATTACTCTGCTCCTGAATGTTGGATTTTTGACGAATCACCATTTATAGCAACACTGCCCACTTGCTATAAACTTTACAAACAAATGCAGTTTGAATCGAAAAGGCCACGAAAGAGAGAGAGTCTTATTAGTTTTAAATACATTTTGACACTTCAACTTCACTAGGCTTGATTGTACGCTAATACTGCTCACTTAAGTTTGAACCGGAGGTCATAGTCAATGCCTGGCGGTCCAATTCAGTCCTAGCAGGTGGCCAAATTATCCCACTGATTAAGTGGGCAAATATGGCCAGCAAGACAAAATGCGTAATAAATTCACTATGTTTCATGTTTGAAACCAAAAATAATTGTTCCAATGGAGTAAACAAATCTGCTGGAGATAGGGGTTGTGGTGGAGGGCAGGGTTTTGTGGTGGCGAATCAGGAATGGGATGGCCCTGGGGAGAGGGTTTATGGTGGGGAAGGGGGATGGTGGTGTGAATGCATGGGCCTGGGGTGCGAAGGGTTGGCCTAGCTAGGGATGGGGTGGGTAGGGTGTTTGTGGTAGGGGAGGGGTTTTGTGGTGGGTAGGGGTTTTGTGAATGAAAGGGGAGGGGTTTGTGGTGGGGATGGGAAAGGGAGGGGTCTGTGGTGGGTACGGGAAGGGGTTTATGGTGGGGATGGGAAGGGGAGGGGTTTGTGGAAATTGTGGTGGGGATGGGAAGGGGAGGGAATTTGCGGTGGGGGAGGTAATTGGTGTGTGTACACCAATAAGTACACAATTTTTTTATATAAATTTTTTATATAAATTTGAGTAAAAGTGTCTAAATGTTACTATTTCTTGCTTGAAATGAACAAGTAGCCTAAGCTTAAGTAAATGTTTTAGGAATGTGTTGCCCTTCTTTTAGGCATCTGCTTGCAGTAGACTTTTGCTCATCTTGGAACTCAACGAGACAACATGCCCTTTTGCTCATGCCCACGCGGACAGTGGCGTACCGACCGGGGGGGGGGGGCAACTTGCCCCCCCCCCTGGCCCCAAATACCGGGACGCTAAAATCGTAATACCGGGACGCTAAATTCTCATAAGGAAAAAAATAATACCTATGCCGAAAAGACTAAGGATTGGGCATTATTTGTTGACTGTATTTTTGTTTTTGACTGCGAAATGTTGCGACCGTGCGAAATTTTGTGACCGTGCGAATTTTTTTGAAAATTTGGGGCAACCTTTTACGAAAATTTACTGTCGGGACGACATACTTCTGCCCCCTGGCTCACATGCCGCGGTACGCGCCTGGTGAGACAGCATGCCCCGCTGACAGCATGCCCACGCTGACATTAGTCCACGCTGACAGCATGCCCACGCTGACAGCATGCCCACGCTGACAGCATGCCCACGCTGACAGCATGCCCACGCTGACAGCATGCCCACGCTGACAGCATGCCCACGCTGACAGCATGCCCACGCTGACAGCATGCCCACGCTGACAGCATGCCCACGCTGACAGCATGCCCACGCTGACAGCATGCCCACGCTGACAGCATGCCCACGCTGACAGCATGCCCACGCTGACAGCATGCCCACGCTGACAGCATGCCCACGCTGACAGCATGCCCACGCTGACAGCATGCCCACGCTGACAGCATGCCCACGCTGACAGCATGCCCACAGTGGCGTAGCCAGAGGGGGCGATCGCCCACCAACATTTGAGTCATGTAGGTTGAGATTGGCTCTGTCGGTTCATTTGTCAAGGGAAATCATGAAATTATAACTGACAAAAGTACAATAATGGCTAGATAGATTTTCGCCTCACCACCAATATGAAAAAACCTAGCTACGCCGCTGCATGCCCACGCTGAGAACATGCCCAGTTATTGCACCCACCTCTTATGTGTGCGTGTGAAAGGGGATGCGGGGGGGGGGGGGGGGGTCATAACATAACGGGTGCCCGCTAGTTTATTCAAACTATATTATAAACCAAAATCCAAGAAATGAAGGTTTTTATCGAAAACCTAAAGAAACTGATGTGCTTATGTTACAACTTCAACTGCATTCCAGATATCGGACTTGCATGTAGGCGCCCCATTTGTCTCAATCATCTTCATCTTTATAAGTTAAATAGGATGTGTTTCTTCATGGTTTCTGACTCCGATTAAGGATAGATTATCATTAACTCTTGTATATAATAATGGTCACGCGTTATGAACTCGCCTCCCAATAGGGTGGTGCTGTTACATTTTTTAGCTTCATGCTGTCATTTTCATCAAATATTTTTAAAACCACAAAAGCTATCTCAACAAATTTGGTATCATTTAAAGCCCTAATAAAGTGACAAGCTATCTGCCTACCAAATGGCAATGGTATAGCTAATACAGAAGGGAGATACAGCTGTTTGATGTTTGGGGACCAGGGGTGGTGCTGGATGAGGAAGCCGGAAGGGGTGCCGCCTGTACAAACTCAATAGGAATAATCCCATGCTTTGTTCTTTTTACAATAACTAGTCATCCCCTAATGTTACAAGCACCATTTTGGTCCCATTTCAAAAGACATTTAGTAGTCTTTAAGTATGTGGTTCAACAGACTTGTCAACTAGTTGTAACAACTAATTAATTATGGATAAGACAATGATCATCAGCTTTCTTCCTATTTGCTACACAGTCAACATGAATATATCAGCCTCAATTTACCGGATTTATAAAAATGACTATAACAGAAAAAGTGTTCAACCTACATGTATGATAGCAAACGTATACATTTTGGAAAGCTTGTAACTAGAGGAATTCAGAAATGCAGTTTAAACAAATATATCTGAAAATTATAAAAATATATAAATAAAAATTGGAGATATTCACTAGCCGGTATATTTACCGACGTAGTAACTTTGACAAGTATATATCATCTTACATGGGTAATTTCATGAGGAATTCAAATATGTTTAAAAAAAATAATAGGGGTGGGTAGGTATAAAAAAATAAATGGATCTCAAATTTAAAATTTAAAAAATCTGATATGTTTCCGAACATTTCCGATTTCCGAACATAGTTCTTAGTCGTACTACAATTTTAATGGCATATTTGGTTTCCTCATGCAATTTCCCTTCAAAAAATGTATACTTTTACTGCCTCAGGGGGGTATACAAGCAAATATAAATGTGTAAAATTAAAATCATGTCGCGAAAGCCAAAATCCGTGTGTAACGTGAAAGGAGGCGAGCTTAACACTTTCCACGCGGCTATTAGTTTTACTATATTCACAACAGATTTTTCAGAAACCTTTTGCAATTTTCAAAGTCTATCTCAAGGATTACTGGACCAATACTAGGCATGTTTGTACTTATTTCAATGCATTTTATGTGGTGTTTCCAAATATGGTTATGAAATTTAACAATTTTGACATTTTTGAAACATTTTATGAAATTTTGGAATGTCGTCTGCAGCTGCCTGCCGCGTGGAAAGTGTTAAGACACATGACCATATAGGTTTGTACACTGCAAAAGGTTGCTTAAATATTTACTCAATATTTTACACAACGTTGTTGAAGTATGCAACCGCTCAACAGTTGCGTAACATTTACCCAACACCGTTGGATAACATGTTTTCACCAACAGTTGAACAATTCCAGTTACTCAGCAGTTGCACAATTTTAATTACACAACAGTAGGGTATTATCAATTAACCTTTTGTTGGGCATTTTGTGACTGTTGCTTAATTTGTGAATTGTTTTCATTATATATTGAGCATTTTTGTAAAGCTACTGTTGCTTAATTTATCAAATGTAGCAATATGTTGGGTATTTTATTTGTGACAAGTTTTTATTATATATTGAGCATTTTTGTATAGCAACACGGGGTAGGCAAATAATGTGAATTCTGGGCGATGCAGCAGAGCTACATACATGTACATCACTTTCTCCCGGTAGTGAACCGGTAACTTGTTATGGGAATTCTAGGCGATGCAGCAGAGCTACATACACTATTTCCTTTCGGTAGTGAATCTGTAATTTATTTTAACATGTTATTTAACTAGGCCTATATATATATAATATCTGACATCTCATATCATTGGTGTTATTTACTGTGAACGTTTGCCAAACGTAGTCTTGCTATCTGGGTATGAAGGTATAAATAGTCCATATTATATAATACATAAACATATTTATGTGATTCTTTTGGTGGAAAATAGATCACATGACATGAACTATTCAGTATGTCCATGTCGTGTATTTTTTGGCTATAAAAATCGTTCAATATTCATCGCTAGTGACGTCGCAATAACACCGCTGAAATGATAATAAACAAATATATGTCAAACAAGGATGGCAATTTTAAACTATTTTGTCAGTGTTAGCGATTTATTCCGTTTTGGATGCCAAGACTAATTGTGGTCCTGCGCTGCAAAAAGGTTGCTTAAATATTTACTCAACATTTTACACAACGTTGTTCAAGTATGCAACCGCTCAACTGTTAAGTAAAATTTGCCCAACACCGTTAGATAACATGTTTTCACCAACAGTTGAACAACTCTAGTTACTCAAAAGTCAGGCAATTATATTCACTCAAGAGTTGTTCAAGTATACAACAGCTCACGAAATTGGCTTTTTTTTTGGACAACAGTTGCCTAAAATGCACATGTGCGTAACTTGCATCAACTGTTGCGTGAGTGTCCTCAATGCTCATGCAACAGTTGCCAAAGTGGAATATTTTACGCAACATATTTTAGCAACAGAAACAGTTTCCACCAACATTTTAAGGACATTGTTTTCGAAGAATTTCTCAACGCTGGGGATTTTTTACTTTTATACAACGCCTTACTTTCTACATACACTCGTCAAAAGAAGTTCCTGGACACTCATTGAAGTTCAAATATTTCACATAAATATTTAATATAAATTAAACAATTGCATGTCAAAATAAGCAGACAATAATTCTCTATCATGTCTGTATGAAATTAAGATGTACGCATTCATGCATGGCTGAGCACATTCATTAAGCAATGGTAAGGTGCGCAAAAGGAAATTGCAAGAAATGAGCATTTACAGTCATTTGAATGGAGGGATTATCCAATTTTTTGCAATCTTCTTGCCATTGTCAAGTGAATGGGATCTGCCATGCATGAGTGATCATGTCTAAATTCCATGTTAAGCTGTTAGAGGATTACTTTCTGCTTATTTTGATATACAATTATATATATATAATCATATCAATAATTATATATATTCTATTAAATATTAATTTAATTTAAGTGTCCAAGAACTTCTTTTGCCGAGTGTATATTGACTGAAGTTTAATCAACACGTCAACCAACGGATGATAAAAGTACTTTTAGCAACGTATTTTAAGCAACCTTTTTGCAGTGTAAAATACAATATAAAGGGTTCAACAAAAGAAAGAATACCACTTTGTTTATGTCATTTTGAGTAACATTCAAATTTCCTTTGACCAAACAGGCTAGATAGGCATTTATATGAAACTTTTAGGCATAATTTGATACCAAGTTTGCCCCCTATCAACAAAGATAAACCATGATTAGCACAATTTAAAGAAAAATTTCCTATTTTCAAAAGTCTTATTTCCAATGCACAGCACGAGAAGAAAGGACCAATTGGGGTCTCTGTGTGGGGGTGTACATGTATAGCCTCCGTGCAAACCCCGTGACTCGTTTCATCATGCTATTTGTGTAATAATGGCGGTAACATGTAATATAGGCCTGATATGATGCAAGAAGATATCCTACGGTATATCATGAATATCACGCATTTTCTTAGCAATAGAGGCCCATTAAAGGCATATTATGTGATCTTTTCCAGGAGGCGCCCTCTATTCATGATTTTTTTAGAAAGTAGATTTTCTTGCAGATTTACATTTTCTGATAATAAACATCAATATATTCCGAGTTACAGAGCGATCGATTCGTAATTACTTCAAAATAATGGTTTAAAGAGTGAAAATTAACTGTGCTGCTAGAGCAGGACAGTTTATTTCACTCTAAATTCACTCTAAAAACCATGATTTTGAAGTAATTGGGAATCGTATCGCTCTGTAACTCGGAATATATTGATGTTTATTATCAGAAAATGTAAATCTGCAAGAAAATCTACTTTCTATAAAAAAAATAATGAATAAAGGGCGCCCCTGGCAAAGGTCACGTAATATGCCTTTAATCGATTGTAGGCCAAAAACTATAAAAAAAACCCCTCTATAAATAAATAGTATAGGGTAACTTACTTGAAATCGGTTGGATAAAAATTAATTTGCGAAATTGCACGAATAAAAGTAGTCTATACAGACAGCCAGTCGGGCGCGGATACAGGGGGTGGGTGGGGGGGGGGCTCGACGCCCCCCCCCCCCCCCACTAAAAAAAGGGGGGACAAGGGAAAAAAGGAAGGGAAAAAAAGGGAAAAAGGGGGAAAATGGGACAGACTTGGTTCAAATAGCTGTTATTTTGCAACCGTAAGGTTATCTGTAACGATATTTTCAGCATAGATGGTCAAGATCATATAGTTGATGAATATTGAAAAAGGTTTTTTTTAAATCTACAGAATTTTAAAATAAATGGCTTCAAAAAACTGTCAACGTTTTATTGAACCACCCTGTATGGTAAGAGGAAATTCCATTTTTTTTTTAAACTCGCAATATTCCCGTTTTTTATGGCGATATATTTTTCAAATGAGAAGGACCGCTTTGCCTCCTCCCGGAACAAAGCGACAAATGGTAGCCCCTCTTTCATTTTGATCTGTTTTTGGTCAAAAATGTAAAAACTAATAAATTGAATGAAAAAATAAAAATGCGCTCCTCTAAGTGTCTTTAATTAATTTTGGTGCAATTTTGGCATTTTTACCCAACAAAAATTTAAGTGTTACGTTGTCCGAAAACGTTTGAGCCCAAATTGCCGTTGGTCAAAATTAAAAAAATCAGCAGCGAAATTTGATACCAAAAATAGATCCTCGGATTTTCTTTCCAAAAATCTATACTGCGCTTGATACATTAATCTAAAACACTAAAAAAAATCGAGTGAATTATCAGTTTGGTTAGTTCGTTCATATGATCTTATACAAATAGTTTTGGAGTTCTAAAGCTTACCCATAGTTTTATGAAACAACGAACCTAATTTAATTGATGTTCATGGTGAGGAAAAACAGGTTTTAGGAATTGATATGCATGGAGTAATCTTTTTGGGACAACCTATAGGCCGAATCATTATGTCACTTCCTTTTGAAGTCGAACACAACGTGCAAACCCTGGCTCGTTTCATCATGCTATTTGTGTAATGGCGATAACATTATACAAATGTACATGTATGATGCAATACGGTATATATCATGAATATCACGCATTTTATTTACAATAGAGGCCCATTAAAGGCATACCGTATTATTGGTATTATGTGATCTTTTTCTTTTTAGAAAGTAGATTTGTTTGCATATTTACATTTCTGATCATAAATCATGAATATGAGTTCTTTAGCGATCGATTCGTAATTATACTTCAAAATCATAAATTCACTCTAAAACCATGATGATTTTAAAGCAATATTTTAGGAATCGTATCGCTCTGTAACTCGGAATATATTTATGATTTATAATCAGAAATGTAAATCTGCAAGATGATCTACTTTCTAAAAAAATAATGAATAGAGGGCGCGCCCCCTGGAAAAGATCACGTAATATGCCTTTAATCAATTGTAGGCCAAACATTATCAAAAAAAACCCTCTATATTTAAATAGTATAAGGGAGCGTTCATAAATACTCTGGTAGGGTGGGCAATTCAGGGGAATTAAAAAAATAATAAGCCTCAAAAAGGGGGATCAAACAAAATAAGTTGCCGATAGGGGGGATCAAACAAATTACTGATGTAAAAAAGCCACACAAAAATTGCGCGTGTGCCCCAAACTTTAATTAGCTTTCGGGAATTAGTTTAAAGCCAAAATGTATCCCAATCATGACAGAACATTACGCTACAAGGCCCGCTTAGCAGCGCTATAAATTGCTGCCCTAAAAACCGGCACCAAATTTAAATATTCGCCTTCCATCAAAGCTGGTTGTTATATGACATAATTCTCGTGTGCCACCAACCGGCTGTATTGCAACGCCCATTGAGTAGTTTAAACGCATAAGCAGGGATACTATTAATTTTGGGATATGAAACTCCTATACTAACACATGTAGCGAAAACGTTGCCGTTTGCATAAATTACATAAATTATGGTAATCATCGGAATGTGTCGGTGACCGGCGTTTAACGCGTTTAACAGTGTTTAACCAGGTTTAACGTAATATTTGGTCAGCATAGGTTTGAGGGCGTTGTGGATTTACACAGACGACGGTGGCCACGCGAAACCTAAATGTTGAATACGTAATGAATAAGGTGAATAACACGTAATCGCGAATGTTAATCTTATCATTTTGACAAATTTATCATAATTAGAAGAATTGTCATCGTTAACCGGGCGATGACTGTTAAAAATAATTCAAAATAGTGCACTCCCGTTGACATTATTGGGTCGTCTGAGAGACGCGTGGCCAGCGTCGTGTCGTCTGCTACAATCACGCCTGATCAGTATAGCGCCACCAGTTCTATGCTGACCAAATTTTAATTTAAAAGTGGACCCGATCGGCAAGCTCACTGGCACACCCCTGGCATAAGCGTGAATGTAATTTGCAACATAATGGAAACTCACCCATGCAGTTAGCAAGAAGTACACGCCCCGAATTTAAATATACAACCAGGCAATCCTCTCGTAGTAATTGATAACAATAGGTTTACCAGACCGAATTAATAGCGCTCCTAAGCGGGCAATTTATGTCATGTTAGTGTAAAGAAACAGTTTGGCACCATTAGATTCATAAAAATATAGTCACATGTAAATATCAAACCTGTGCCTTCAAACATTAACTTTAGCTTTATGAAAAAATAAGTATAAAGTAGCAAATTTTGCATGGCCTCCATACATTTACTTTAGCCTTAGTGTAAAGTAGCATTTTTTCTCGCGCTGCGCGCGCCTGTTAAGTTATCAGGTCAGAAAACCTACAGCTCTAAGGGGCCGCCGGATACCTGTGTGACCATATTGTATGCACAGTTCATGAAATCCGTGGTCGTGACTGTGGGGATGCATTTGCTATTTTGGGGGATTTTAATGCTGACTGAACACTGACATGCTTGAAATACAGACTACTCTCAAGCAGATTATTGAATTTCCCTCTCAGAAAGACAGCATTTTGGACAAAATCCTCACTGATGTTGGTGATCTTTATAATCCTCCAAAAGAGCATTCCCCATTGGGGAAAAGTGATCACTGTGTTATCATTATCGATCCAGTCAACCAATTACCCAAACCAGCCTCTTACTGTTAGACCCCTTCGTGATTCATGTATTAGAACATTTGGGCAATGGATAACCAAAGAAAGTTGGGATGATTATAAATGAGCTTTCTGGAGGAAGTGCAACGGCCGCGACACTTGAAAATGTGCTTAAAGAGAAATACATAGCACACTTCCCCAGTAAAACTGTTATTCGCAAAGTAAACGATAAACCATGGTTGAATTATAAAAAACGCCAAAAGGCCTACAATCAAGGTGACTTGAGAATGCACAGTGAACTGAAATCAAATGTTGCGTCAGAAATCAAGAGGGCTAAACGTAACTTTTATAAAAACAAAGTTGATGGGCTAAAAACGCGGAACCATGGAAATGGCACAAAAATATCAAAGCAATTACCGACCATAAAACCAAGGCAAAATTTAACCAGTGGAAATTCCTGGCTGTGATGTAACAGTAAGGGAGCAAGGCAACAAGTGATGTAATCATTTATCCACAATTTGTAGTTCGTTACCACCTTTGGATCTAAATCAGCTTCCTTGCTACCTACCCTGTGAGCCACTACCGGAAATTATCAATGGGCAAGTCTTTAGAGAACTTAAGAAGCTCAATACCTCAACATCTGGTCACCCAAATGATATCCCTATCAAGCTTATCAAGGAATTCGCTTTTGAGATTGCCATCTCTCACAAAATCTTCAACGGTATGTCTCAAAGAGGGGGGGGGGGGGGGGGGGGGGGGGGGGGGGGGTGTTTCCATCTGTATGAAAAACTGCAGCCATAATAACCTGTTCCTAAAGTTACGAAGCCAAAAACGGCTAACGAGCTGCGTCCAACGCCAATTCATGCTCGGGTTTTTGAATATTTTCTCTTAAATGGCTGAAGGAAGATTTTGAACCAATGTTGGATCCACGGCAGTATGGTAATGTTAAAAACATTTCCACACACTTATCTGGTTGATATGCTTGATGATGTCTTAAGTGATCTCGAACTTCCCGGTAATTTATTCTACGTTATGTGCAATTGATTTTACCAAAGCATTCGATCGCATAAATCATACCGTTGCCATTCGTAAGATTGTTGAGTCCAACGTTATAGCCCGTCCATCTTACCAACTATCTGCAGCTTTCTTTCAAACCGCAATCAGTGTGTTAAGCTGAACGGTCACATTATCAGAATCCCACAACCGTAACATGTGGAATACCACAGGGTACCAAATGTGGTCCAATTATATAACGATGGTTGTCAATGATGCTGCTGATACTTGTAACCAGCGTTGGAAATTTGGTGG